>JAABKJ010000822.1:0-32612 GCA_011634705.1 Andricus grossulariae
ATGTTCAGCGAAATTCTTTCCATTATTCTCGTTTATCACAAAAAAATACTTGACAAAATTTTGGTCTTAAAGCCTCAAAACTTAATTCTGAAGCAAAAAAAAAAAATACCGTGTTTATAATTTCAACCAAAAAAGAGGAATTTTCTTTCTTTCTACAAAAATATTGCATTTTCTAAAAAATAGTTAAATTTTTAACCAAATACTTGAATTAAAAAAAAAAAGTAAACTAAAAACACTTGCATTTTCAACTGAATAGTTCAATTTTCAAACTAAAAAAATCGTATGTTTTAGAAAAGAGTTAACTTTCAAATCCGCAAAGATGAATTTTCAACATAATAGTTAATTTTCAATAAAAAAATGAATTTTCAACAAAGTATTTGAAAAAAAAAAAAATCTGAATCGAACAGTTGCATTTATAAAAAAAACAATTTAACGCCAAAGCAAAAAATATGGAATTTTTAGAAGACGGTTGAATTTTCTAACCAAAGAGATGAGATTTGAAGCAAAAAAAAAAAAATGTCTAACAAGTTAGGTTAACTTTTACCGAATTATTTTAATTTTCAAATAAAAAATACCAATTTTGAACAAAATAGTTCGACTTTTAACAAAACAGATGAATTTTCAACTAAAATGATGAATCATCTGGAATTTTCCGTTAGAAAAATTAATTTAAAAAAAAATTACTATTCCAACAAAAAACATGAATGTTCAAACAAATAGTTTAATTTTCAACTAAAAAAGACACATTCAAAACCAAGAATGGAAAAGGTAAATTTTCAGTAGAAAAAAATTAATTAAAAAAAAAAAAAAATGAAAGAAGTTTTCAACAAAATAATCAAATTTTTAACCGAAGGGATAAATTTGCAACTAAAATGATAAATTTTCCATTCAAAAAGAAGAATTTTTAACAAATAACGATGTTTCAGTCAAGAAAGAATAAAAAAATTTCCATGTTTTTAAACAACAAAGTTGCATTTTAACCCAAAAAGAGGACATTTCCAACCAAGAAAATGAGGTTTCTACCAAAAATTCGAATTTTCAACGAAAAAAGATAAATATTCAACCAAAAACGGAAAAATTACATTTCCAATTTAAAAAATTAATTTTAAACCGAAAAAAAATTTCAACCAAACAGATGAACTTCGAAGCAAGAAATAAGTTTCCGACAAAGTAGTTCAACTTTTATCGAAGTAGTTAAACTATCAATTAAAAAAAATAAATTTGTAAAAAAACTAGTTAAACTTTCAACAAAGAGACGGATTTTCAACCAACATGATTATTCTTCAACTGGAATACTTCAATTTTCCACAAAAAAATCATTTTCAACCAAAAAAGAAACTATTCTTCAATAAAAGAGATGAATTTTTAATTATAATTATGAATCGTCAGCAATAATAGATTGTAGCAAACTTCACGCTCGTTGGCAATCGACGTATCCCGCTTGTTGCACATGGCATTGCTTCGTTCTCTAGAGGACTAAATGCCACATTACTTCGCTGTAACGTCACCAATTGAGTAAAGACCAACTTAGATTCTTCTGAAGGAACGTGTAAGTCGCAAGTTCCGGCGCGAGTATTGAGAAAAAAAATTATTTTTCACAAAGCGGTACAACCTTTAGTCCGTCAGTTAAATTTTCAACCAAAAATATGACTTTTCAGTGACTATTGTTATTGTAGTAGATATTTCAATGACAAAAGGTTTTAACTTTGAATACAAAAAAAAAACAATCTAATTCTACCAAAAGAGCCGAATTTTTAATAAAATAGTTAAATCCTCAGACAAAGAAGATTAATTTTGAAGTAAGCAGTTGCATTTTTAGCCATGGAAGATGACATTTCTACTAAAACAGATGAATTTTTAAATTAAAAAGTTTAATTTCCAAAGAAATAGTTGAATTTTCGAAGGCGAAAAATTACAGTTCAATTCTCAACACCAGAGTATGAATTTTTAACAAAAAGATAATTTCCTGCCAAAATATGTGAATTTTCTACCAAGATATTTGAATTATCAACCAAATAATAAAATTTGTAACGCAAAATATAATCGTCAGGAGGAAGCAAATGCAAAAAACACTACAAATAACAAATAAATAATAAAGGAAAATAAATAACTGACAATAATATTATACCAGGCTGGCCGCAAAACCTTATTTTCAAAATTCCTTATTTTTACTTCACCAATTTTTCATTTCCCCTGACCATTAATGTTCAAAGACCAGGTACTTAATCTTGTAACATGTTTAACATACCAACTTTTATGAACGAAATAAAACTTTTTCAAATTCAAAAATGTTAAATTTATCATCCTTGACAATTATTTGAAGCGCCTCTTACGGAAATTCCCTGACTTTTGCTAGATTTTTTTCAAAATCCCTGACTTTTCCCTGACCAATAAAATTCCCCGATTTTTGCTCGATTTCCAGGTTTTCCCTGAACTATGGCCAACCTAATTCAGGAAATATGAAATTATGAGCGACCCCGTTTCCCGAACGTGTCCCGACTAGACCCGGCTTACGGTATTAGGGTTCTTTAAATTACTCGGGTTTTCGCCACATCCACAATACGTCTAGAAGGATTAATTGTTTAATGTAATATTTCCACCCCATAATCTAAAGGCAATTTCACCAGCCTCAACATAGAGCTTCTTCCGGAAAATGTTCTTGTTATTGTTTTTTTCTTTATTATTATTATTGAAAATGTAGTGTTCTTTAGGCCTGTAAAATGCAACACTCTGGCTATTGTGCATGCCTGGCTGCAGTCACCCGATCTAGCTTAAAGACACACAAAAATCTGAGAATATCCTGTTTTCGTGGCTTAGAGGAATATATAATGTGATAATATAGTACAGTACAATGATAAAAATAAATAATAATATGTTATAATAATTTTATAATAGTATATAATATAATATCCTCCTCAGAAGCTGGTATAAGGAAGTTTTCATTAGTGATCAGTGATGGCTAACAGAGAGTTTAAAATAACAAATTGATAAATAATAACAAATTAGAAAATTGGATCTTTAGAAAGCTTTTAGAAATATTTGACAAGTACCTAAAAAATACTATTTACGAATTATTTATGAACTCTTATTTAAGAAATCATTTGAATGTTAAAAAATGGTTACGTGATCTTTAAATTGGATTTTTAATGAACTAATGCAACAAAATATATTCAAGGCTACCAATGAATGAAAAGAAGGAAAAACGGAAAGTCAATAAGTACATTATTAAGTATCGATTTATTTTGAAGGTTTCTTATAATTGATATATTTTTTCTCGAAGAAAGATCCGCGGAAAGTAATTTTATGATGCAGTACTCATTTCAGAAACACTTTCATTTTAAGTTTTCAAGTAGAGGAGTTGCGCTATTGCGATGTTTTTTTTCCTTTTAGCACTCACTTAAGTGGTGATGTTGATTAAACTAGACGGAAACAACCGTCTTCCTAACCAGGCTAGAGAAAGACTCGTAATCTCCAGTATCTCGCTCAATTCTTGTTCAAATAATTTCCAATCGAGTACTCGTACTCTTAATGCTAGAGTGTTTTTATCACAGATTTATTAAACCTGCAATTTTTTTTTACATTGCAGTTATGTACTTTATTTTTCGAGGTTAAGGAAACTAATGTTGAATGTTCTAGATTTAGCTTTCATGAAATTAAGTTTCTGAATATTTTTTCTTATATTGCCAGAATCAGGGTTTTTTTTCAATGAAATTGAAAAGTTTGAAGGATGTCACTTAAGGAGAATAAAATAAGGCCCCTTTATCGGAGAACCTTATTACAGAATTTTTCATAACTGACCAAGGATATTTCTAATTTATTTATTTATGTGATTTATTTTTCTTATATTGCCAAAATCAGGGGTTATTTTTCAATGGAATTGAAAAGTTTGAAGGGTGCCACTTAAGGAGAATAAAATAAGACCCCTTTATTGGACAACCTTATTACAGAATTTTTCATAACTGATCAAGGATATTTATGATAAATATAAAAATGTACATACATCAGTTGGTGTTAAAAGGCTAAAGAATCATTGTTCTCATGCTTTTCCGGGCACAATTTTCAGATATCAACAATTTTCCTACATTTTTGAAAATTGAACTCGTTTTCTTAACGCTCGAGATATTCAAAAATTCAAATTTTTAAATTTAAGAAAGGGGTACAGGAAAAGTGGAGAGCCATAATCTGTTGGATTTCGCTTAGAATACATAATGCTTCGTCATGAATATAGAAGTAAAAAAAATATTTAGCTGCAGGATCCACTTAAACTTGGGAACTGCCCAACCTGAGCCTGCAAGGACCTGTAGACGTTCTAAACAAACTTTAGGAAGCCCCTCTTCACCCATACCCAAAACCTTATCTAGCTGATTTAAGGCCATTTTCAATATGTTATATGCTAGTGGAACACGGTCTAGTTCCAGTCTCAACGCGTAACCTGGAGTGTGTGAAGCCAGGCCTAAATTTCTCTTGAAGAAAGTAGTGTGGATCACCTCTACCTCTTCACAATACCTCAAACCCCAGATCCATATGGCGTAAAAAAGGACGCTTGAGATAAGGCTCTGAAATAGAATCAGTTTAGATTTCCAAGATTCCGACTTGGAGGCTCCAAGTATTCTCAAAGATGAACACGCGGCTATCTTAGCAGCAGTAACCTTCTTGGTGCAGGCCAAACAAAAGGTACCCGAACTTCCAGAAAGCTTGCTCAAGTAGGAATATTCCCGGACCATCTTCAATTGAGTGCCCTCAAACGTAAAATTTGGTATAAACTATGAGAAACCATGGTCTTAGTCTTGGATGTATTGACTTGCAGATAATTCAGCCTACAATGCTCAACAATAGCATTAATTTTTCTGTGAAGATCAATCCTAGTGTCAGCAAGTACAACTGTATCATCAGCATATGCCAAAAGAATAACCTCGATCAGGTGGTCAGTTCAAATTCCCCTAAGGCCACGACTCAACAAAGAACTTTCCAATTCCCCGATTTTTAAGATGAAGAAAGTCGGGCTAAGAAGCTCACGCTGAAGGATTTCGCATTCCACGTCATCTGGAGACGTGGTTTCTCAGGAGTGCGAATGAACATCCTAGCTACATCATAGAGACTTTCATTACCCTCATAAATTTTGTGCTGACACCTAGGCTTAATCATTTTCGCCAAAGCAGATCATGGTTGACTGGGGGGAAGGCTCTATTGAAGTCAATAAAACAGGCAGAAACCTTACGACCAGGACTGGAAAGATGGACCTGTAAGATAGAGCTCAAAATAAAGATATGGTCCATACAACCTCTGGCTACCCAAGAATCCGCTTGTAATTCGGGCAAACACTGACACTCATTCATCAATGCCACCAATCTGTCCGGGAGGATCCGCGTGAATATTTTAGCAATAACGTTCACTAGCGCAATGTCTCTATATGAGGTTGGATCCTTTTTGTCATCCTTTTTAAATAGCATGCACATAAGAATATTTGCCCAATCTGAAGGGACCTTCTCATCCTCTCACACCCTCCTGAACAAACATGCAAGGTAATCCACTCCTAAATCCGGAAGTGCTCTCTCAAATTATGCAGAAATGTCATCTTCACCTGGAGCTTTCCCCGGTTTACATTTGCATATGGCAGCAATTATTCTGCTTTTGGAAATCGAACCATCCAGAAGAGGATGTGTGTTCGCGGACCGAGCAAGGTCAAGTCTAAGTTTAGGAGGGTACAACGAGTTCACGAAGTCTTGCCACGTTTTCAGGTCGATACAATTTCCATGCGCAGTCTAAAATTGTAACCATTCAAAATTAATCATCTTCAAATGCAAATTCTACAATTTTAAGATATTGCATGAGGAATTAAAAATTTTAAAAATGAATACAATACAAGATTGCTATGTATGATTTTTATGTTTGAGTTTTCAACCAAAAACATTAATTTGTAAACAAATAGTGGCATTTTCTTTAGAAAGATTAGTTTTCTACCAAAAAACACGACTTTTTAATTAAATAAATGAATTTTCAACCAAATAGTTGAATCCTCAAGCAAGAAAATTACATTTTTGCCCAAAAAAAAAAACTAATGTTTAACAGAATACATACATTTTCAACAAAATATTAAAGTTTAGTTTTCAATCAAAAAGCTAAATTTTCTAGCAAGAATCTTAATTTAAAAAAAAAAACTAAATTTCAACAAAATACATCAATTTTCAAGAAATTAGCTAAATTTTTAATCAAACCATTTTCATCTAAAATCAATCTTCAACCAGAATAATGAATGTTTGACAAATTAGTTTAACTTTTAACCAGGTAGTTGACTTTTTAACTGAAAAAGATAAATTTTCAACTAAAATTGGAATAGTTGATTTTTTAGTGAAATAATTAATTCGTAAACAAATAGTTGAATTTTCAAGCATGAGGAATAATTTTTTACGAAAAATCATGAGCTTTTGATGAAATGCATGAATTTTCAATTAAATTGTTGAATTTTTAACCAAAAAAGACCTTTTAACAAAATTTTTGAATTTCCTGCAAAGTAGAATTATTTTTCACCAAATAGTTGAATCTTTAACCAAAATCATGAATTTTTAAGAAAAAAGATTAATTTTCGACCAAAAAAGATAAAATTTCAAAAAAATACATGAATTTTCAACTGAAAAAGATAAATTTTCAATAAAAAATGGAGTAGTTAAACTTTTTTGTATAATAGTTAATTTTTAACCAAACAGTGGAATTTTCATGAAGAACATGGATTTTTTACAAAAGACACGAATTTGTAATAAAATACAAGAATTTCCAAACAAATAGTTGAATTTGTAAGCAAGATTATTTTTATACAAAAAAAAAGACAAACTTTTAATTAAATATATGAATTGTCGAGAAAATAGTTGAATTTTGAACTAAAAAAGGATAAATTTTAAACTAAAACTGGAATAGTCGATTTTTTGGTAAAATAATTAATTTTTAACCAAATAGTGGAATTTTCATGAAGAACATTAATTTTCTACAAAAAACACGATATTGTAATGAAATACATGAATTTTTAAACAAATAGTTGAATTTTTAAGAAAGATTATTTTTTCTACCAGAAAAAACATAAACTTTTAATCATATATATTAATTGTCCAACAAATAGTTGAATTTTCAAGCAAGAATATTAATTTTTTTTACCAAAAAACATGAGCTTTTAATAAAACACATTAATTTTCAATTCAATTGTTGAACTTTTAACTAAAAAAGATTTTTTAACAAAGTTGTTTAACAAAGAAGATTAATTTTCGACCGAAAAAGACAAAATTTTAACAAAATATATGATATTTCAACTAAAAAATATAAATTTTCAATAAAAAATGAATGAATCAACCTTTTTCATAAAATAATTAATGTTTAACCAAACAGTGGAATTTTCATGAAGAACGTTGATTTTCTACAAAAAACACGAATTTTTAATAAAGTGCAAGAATTTTCGAACAAATAGTTGAATTTGCAAGCAAGATTATTTTTTCTACCAAAAAAAAGACAAACTTTTAATCATATATATTAATTGTCGAACAAATAGTTGAATTTTCAAGCAAGAATATTAATTTTTTACCAAAAAACATGAGCTTTTAATCAAATACATGAATTTTCGATTAAATTGTTGAATTTTGTAACAAAAAAAAACTTTTTAACAAAATTATTGAATTTCCTGAATAGTAGAATTATTTTTCACCAAATAGTTGAATCTTCAACCAAAATCATGAATTTTTAAGAAAGAGGATTAATTTTCGACCGAAAAAGACCGAAAAAAACTTTCAACAAAATACATGAATTCTCAACTAAAAAATATAAATTTTCAATAAAAAATGAATTAGTTCAACTTTTTCATAAAATAATTCTTTTTTAACCAAACAGTGGAATTTTCATGAAGAACTTTGATTTTCTACAAAAAACACGAATTTTTAATAAAGTACATGAATTTTAAATTAAATTGTTGAAGTTTTGACTGGAAAGGATTTTTTAACAAAGTTGTTTAACAAAGAAGATTAATTTTCGACCGAAAAAGACAAAATTTTAACAAAATATATGAATTTTCAACTGAAAAAGATACATTATCAATAAAAAATGGAATAGTTAAATTTTCATTCAAGAAAATTGATTTAAAAGAAAATTAAACTTCCAACATAATAGTTGAAAACTATTTGAATTACCTTTGTAAATTACTCGGAATTGCCTGGATTACTCTGGATTAATAGTTAATTACTTGAATTACTGAAATTAAATCGAATTATCCAGATTACAAGTGGATTACTCTGTGCAGCAAGTGGATGATAAGTGAATTGCACATGGATTACCTGAATTACTTTAGATTACTTTGCATTAAAATTGGATTACTCATCATCCGAAGAAGATTATTTTCATATTACAAGTAGATTACTAGTAGATTACTTGTGGATTAGTCCGGTTTACAAATGGATTGCGCCTAATTACTTAAATTTCTCCGGATTACAAGCTGATTGGAACAATAAGGTTAAAAATTATGAATACCAGAACAAAAAGTCATCAGAAACATGTAATAATAGGGTTTTGGAGGCTGCTGTGATAGAATGGTTTAAGAGAGCGAGACACAAAGGCTACAAATGTCTGAAGTAAATAAGCAGGAAAAACATTATTTTTACGTGTAACGGATTTCTCACATTTTTGTTTTTCTTCAAATTTAAATTATTATATGTATTAGTTAACAAAATGTACGAGATTAAACAAATATTTCTTACTACGGAGAAAAATCCAACAGAAATGGTTCATACGACCATGACTGTTTACGTTTGGATCCCCTCGATTTAGGATCAAGGATATTTGCAGGCATCCCCGACTCATTTCTTAAACCGAAGGTTTGGTGTGTTAGAGTTGTTCATATCAACCCTCGCATTGATATGAACAGAAAAATTCGCGAGACAAAAAAAACACGCGAAAAGCATACAGAAACATAGGAACTGCAATGTGGACAAATTGGATGAATGAATTTGAAGATTATTTATTATTATTTATGATTATTACGAGTAATCAAGAAAAAAGTATCTTATAGCTCAACATTGATATTTTTTAATTTTTCCTTTGTAAAACTATAATTCTGAATTTGTTTTTGGAATGAAGTCTTATTGCATTTGGATACTCACGTTATACCTAGCCCGAGGGTCATTGAGGATAGTATGCCTGGCAAGACTCCCATTGCTGGCTTGTAGATGTGGTCTCAATGAGCCAACACTTCCTTGCAGAAGGTCCGGTTTTTCCACATCCGGTCCACCAAACTCCTGCAGCTGTTGTAGCCAACAACACAGCATCGCTTCGATGCCCTCGTCAACCTGCAAAATTAGCACATCATCTGCATACCATTTAATCCTCCTTAACTTCGAAGCTTGTTTAAGGTAATTAAATTGCCTCAAATGCTTCAGAGCTATTAAACTATACGAGGTCTGTCCGCAGAGTATCCGAAATTGTGCTCTAACTTTGTACCTAGTTAGGCTATTATCGAAAACACGTATTTACCATTTATGGGGGAGGGTGCTCTTTGAACTCTCCTACTAAATGGTATGGACCTATGAATCTTTAGTTGTCTACTGCACACAGTTGTGTAAATGTTTAACCACGTACGCGTCGCATTTTAGGATTACGGAACGCACCAAGCGAAGAGTGTGTATTTAATTTTGTCAAAAACTTGGCCCTTTATGTTCGGAAACCACCTTTATGATTCGCAAAGCATATGGTGATGAGTCTATAAGTGATACTAAAATTGAAGAGTGGTTTAGGTGATTAAAAAGTAATCGCAATTCAGTGGAAAGTGACCCTCGCTCTGGCGGGCACGCATCGGCCAAAACACTTCAACGTGTCGAACCATAAAGGTGTTGTGCGCCATGAATACTTTCCAGAAAGTTTTAGCAGTAAACAAAGAGTATAAGCAAGAAGTTCTGAAGCGATTATGTGACGCAGTAAAAAGAAGACGGAACCTGCTCATTCATCGCAGCTTATTCAGCAATGTCTGGTGAAACACAGCTTTGCACACTTTCGGCAGCCCCTATACAGTCCTGACTTGGCTCCCTGTTATTTCTGGCTGTTTCTCAGATTAAAGCATAGTCTAAAAGAAAAACAATTTCCAGACGTGGAGGAAATTGCAACAGAATGCAACGAAGCAGCTGCTGGCTATTCCGAAAGGTGACTTTAGGGAGTTTTTCGAAAGTTATAAGATTGTTGGAAGAAGATTTTGGCTCTTCCCAAGGGAAGTACTTTGAAGGGGATATCGCCCTCATTGACTTCTGGTACACCACAAGATCAGATAGTTTTCGGACACACCTCGTGAAATTAGGAACATTTACCACCATGATGTATTCACAATAAATGCTAGTTATTATCCAGTTCTAAAGATCGATTGACAGTCATCAATTTTCATGAGTAGCAACTGTCGAGTGTTAATTCTTACATGACATGTCGAAGTCATGACCTATGTGCATATTAAAACACGGCTAGCCTCGATTAAGTTCTACCCTTAAAAAGTACTTGTAAATGCAGTTTCTCTCTTATACGTGTTTTGATGATGCCCACTGTTATTTTAGACAAAGAAAGAAAAAATCGTATAACGCGTTTTTAAAAAACAAGATTTTTTTATATTTAACTATTAAAAATATAATTTTTCTCGAAAAAGACGCGAAATATGAACAGCAGCTCATAGTTCAAAACTGTTTCCCTTTCTAAAATCTATAAAATGATTCTCTTACCAGATGCTTATCTTGTATAATTTAAGAAATATTTCCAAAAAGATGGACAAAATCAATAAAAATCAAATAAATTAGCATTTAGTTTACAAAACTTTACCATAATATTTTTGAGAACTTCTATTTTTATTAGGTGTATAACTTAATTTTTACCTTTTTTCAAAAAAAAAAAAAAAACATTTTATATTATAAAAGATATAAATATCAGATCAATCCTCGAAATATTGTCCATTGTTATCTATGACCTTGCGCCACCCAGCAGGTAATTTACGGATGCCTTCGCGAAAGAAACTTTGAATCTTCGAGCCGATAAAGCCATCGACGAATTTTCGAACATCGTCCAGAGTTTGGAATAGCTTATATGCCAAAGCGTGTTTCATTGACTGGAACAGGTGATAATCGGATAGGGCCAAGTCTGGTGAATATGCCGCGTGCGGGAGAACTTTACAGCTCAAGTTTAAAATGGTTTGCTGAGTCACGCGAGCACATGAGGTCGAGCGTTGTCATGGAGCAGCATAACTTTTCGGCTTCCTTGCCCAGTAAATGGCCTTAGGATATGAAGGGTGTACTCTATTATGAGCTTTTGGAAACAGGTCAATCAGTTACTGTAGAACTCTACAGCCGACAATTTAATAAATTGAACGAGGTACTTGATGAGAAAAGGCCATTTACTGGGCAACAAAGCCGGAAAGTTTTGCTGCTCCATGACAAAACTCGATCTCTGGAAAAGGTGATAATTGGATGGGGCCAAGTCTGGTGAATATTCCGCATGCGAGAGAACTTTACAGCCCAAGTTTAAAATGGTTTGCTGAGTCGCGCGAGCAACATGAGATCGAGTTTTGCCATGGAGCAGCATAACTTTTCGGCTTCGTTGCCCAGTAAATGGCCTTTTCTCAACAAGTACCTCGTTTAATTTGTTTAATTGTCGTCTGTAGCGTTCTGCAGTAACTGATTGACCTGTTTCCAAAAGCTCATAATAGAGTACACCCTTCATATTCCGAGGCCATTTACAGGACAAGGAAGCCGAAAAGTTATGCTGCTCCATGACAAAAGTCGATCTCATGTTGCTCGCGTGACTCAGCAAACCATTTTAAACTTGGCTGTAAGGTTCTCCCGCACGCGGCATATTCACTAAACTTGGCCCATCCGATTATCACATGTTCCAGTCAATAAAATAAGCTTTGGCAGATAGGCGATTACAAACTCTGGACGATATTCGAAAATTCGTCGATGACTTTATCGGCTCGAAGACTTCAAGTTTCTTTCGCGATGTCATCCATAGGTTACCTGATAGGTGGCGCACGGTCATCAATAACAATGGAAAATATTTCGAGGATTGATCTGATATTTATATATTTTATAATATAAAATATCTTTTTCAAAAAAAGGTAAAACTTAAGTTTTACACCTAATAGTTCAATGACTGTGTAAAGAACACTTTCCATGAGATTATTAAGGTTCCTGAGCTTCAAAGTGAAGAAAAATTGGGTTTTATCTCTAAAATTTAAGAAATATAATTTTCAACGATTCAAAATCTCATTTATCTCAAAAACTAAGAAAAATATGAATAGCAATTCATAGTTTAAAATTGTTCCCCTTCCTGAAATCTATGAAAGGGTATCCTTACCAGATGTATATCTATATGTATATCTTCTGTATTTTAACCAAAAATTTCAACAACAAAAATATTAGATAAATTTAGCTTCAATATATTTTTGATATTTTGGTTAAAATCAACACGATTATCTGCTAAGGGTACCTTTTAATAGATTTCGGGAAGGGAAAAAATTTTGAACTATGAATCGCTATTCATATTTTGCTTAGTCTTCGAGATACATGAGATTTTGAATCGTTGAAAATTATATTTCTTCGATTCTAGAGACAAAACCCAATTTTTCTTCAATTTGCAGCTCAGAAACCATAATAATCTCATGGAAAGTGTTCTTTACACAGTCATTGAACTAAAAACAGACGTTTTCAAAAATAATATGTTAAAGTTCTGTAAACTAAATGCTAATTTATTTGATTTTTATTGATTTTGTGTATCTTTTTGGAAATATTTCTTGAATTATACAAGATAAATATCTGGTAAGGGTCTAATTTTATCGATTTTAGGGGAAAAAAATTTTTGAACAATGAACTGCTATTCATATTTTGCGTCGTTTTCGAGAAAAATGATATTTTTAATAGCTCAAAATGAAAAACCCTTTTCTCTCTAAAAAAACGATTTTTTTCTTTCTTGGCTAACGTAAATGAGAGAAACCGGATGTGAAAATACTTTTGGGTTGAACTTAATCGAAGTACTTAACCAGGGTAATTATGGATAAAAAAGGTTTGATCTTTTTTGCGGCTAGAGTGAACTTTTTGACAGTTTGCACTAGGTCAATTTGCAACTATGTATTACAAATAATATTAAACTAATGGAAAAATATTCAAACCTTCAAATACCAATTTTCTGAAGATTCTTCTTCATATAAACCTGCGAAAATTTATTTTGTCCAAACATACTTTCGTATTTTTAAAAACAACTGAAAAGTCAAATTATTCGTATAATTATACTCTGTAATGCCCAAACAAAGATTTCCATATGGTCTGGACCAAACAGAAAAAAATTTTGCACACTTTTATTAACAAAAAAATTTTGATCCATAATCACCATCGGGAGTGTAAATATGGATCAAAATTTTGATTAATAATGACTTGCAAGGAGAATTTTATTTGTTTAAATGATATTTACATTATATCTACAGAAGACTCCCCAGAAGAATACTGATCCATAATTACCCCTGTTAATGGTACGTAAGACTAAGAAAACACTTTCTCAAAATAAAAAAATAAAATCCAATAGTTTAAAAATTTTATTATTTTGTTGAAA
This sequence comes from Andricus grossulariae, assembly GCA_011634705.1. Lineage (NCBI taxonomy): Eukaryota > Metazoa > Arthropoda > Insecta > Hymenoptera > Cynipidae > Andricus > Andricus grossulariae. Next base: position 13,597 of record JAABKJ010000822.1, read on the forward strand.
ATTCAACAATTTTGTTAGAAATTTATTCATTTCGGTTACAAATTTAAATGTTTTGTCAAAACTTTTTTTTTAGTTGAAAATTTAACAATTTTGGAAGAAAATTTAACTACTTGGTTAAAAATTAACATTTTTATTGAAAATCCGTTTGTGGGTTGAAGATTCGACGTCTCAATAGAAAATTTGCATTTTTTGCTTGAGCATTGAACAATTTAGTAAAATTTTTGTTCTATCCTGACTAAAGAATCTTTCTTAGTTCAAAATTCGTCTTTTACGTATGAAAATTTATCTCTTTTGATCGAAAATGCTTCTTTTTCGATTTAAAATCCATTTTTGGTTCAAAATTTATATTTTTTAGTCAAAATTTTATATTTTTAATCTTTTCCTTTCTTTTCTTTTTGTGTAATAAATTAATCTTGCTTAAGAATTCAACTATATGGTTATAAATTAATGTAGTTGTTTGGAAATGAAACAATTTTTTCTCAATTTGTGAAAATTCCACTATTAAATTTTCCATTATAACTTTATCTTTTTTAGTTGGAAATTCATCTGTCTGGTAGAAAGTGCATATATTTTGTTAAAAATTTCTGCATTTTGGTAGAAAATCGATATTCTTGGTTGAAAATTCAACTACTTGGTTTGAAGTTGAACTTCTTTGTTAAAAATTTATTTTTTCGGTTGAAGATTCATGATTTTAGTTGAAAATTCATCTCTCTAGTTGAATAATGAACCATTTTGAGGCCAAATTTTTTTTCGTTAAACATGCATTTTTTACTGAAAATTCAACTATTCTATGTAAAAAATTCAAAATTTCAGGTAAAACTTTATCTCTTTGGCTGAAAATGTAACTAATTTATTTAAAATTTGTTTTTTTGCTGAAAAGTAATTTTCTTAGCTGAAAGTTAACTATTCTAGTTAGAGAATCAATACTTTAGTTGAAAATTCAACTCTTGGTTTGATAATGGTACTACTTTGTTAAAAAAGTCGTTTTCTTATTTAAAAATTAATGTCTTCGGCTAATAATTTAACTGTTCTATTTTTCATAGAAAATTTGTCTTTTTTTGGTTGAAAATTAAACCATTTTGTTGAACATTGGTCTTTTCGTGTTGAAAATTCAACAATTTATGCAGAAAAATGAACTATTTTGTTGGAAATTAACTTTTTTGTTGAAAATTCATGTTTGTGGGTTGAAGATTCAACGTTTTAATAGAAAATTTGCCTTTTTGGCTTACAAATTTAACAATTTAGTATAATTCTTTTCTCTATCCTGACTGAAGAATCTTTATTAGTTAAAAATTCTACTTTTTAGGTTTGAAAATTTATGTTTTTTTTATCGAAAATGCTCCGTTTTTGGTTCAAAATCCATTTTTGGGTAAAAATGTATATTTTTTAGTTAAAATTTTGTATTTTGATTATTTTCTTCTCTTTTTGGGCAGTAAATTAATCTTGCTTGAAAATTCAACTATTTGATGAAAAACTAATGTATTTTGTTGCCAAGAAAACAATTTTTTTTTTAAATTTGCGAAAATTTAACTCTTAAATTTCTCACTATAAATTTATCTTTTTTAGTTAAAAATGCATCTTTCTGATAGAAAGTTATTGTATTTTGTTACAAATTTATAAATTTTGGTAGAAAATTGATATTCTTCGTTTTAAAATTCAACGAGTTGGTTTAAAATTGAACTTCTGTGTTAAAAATTCATTTTTTTGGTTCAAGATTCATGATTTGAGTTGAAAATTCATCTCTTTAATTGAAAAATGAACTATTTTGTTGCAAAATCTTTTTTTTGTTAAACATTGATTTTTTACTGGATATTCAAATATTCTAGCTAAAAAATTTGAAATTTTAATTGACAATTTATCTCTTTGGTTGAAAATTGAACTATTTTGTTCAAAATTCGTTTTTTTTTTTTGCTAAAAATTAATGTTCTTAGCCGAAAATTAACTATTCAAGTTCAAGAATCAATACTTTATTTGAAAATTCATCTCTCTGTTTAATAATGGTACAACTTTGTTAAAAAAGTAATTTGTTTATTTGAAAATTAATGTTTTGAACAAATAATTTAATTATTCCATTTTTCACTGCAAATTTGTCTTTTCTCGGTTATAAATAAAATCATTTGATTGAAAATTGGTCTTTTTGCGTTGAAAATTGAACAATTTTTGTAAAAAATCAAACTATTTGGTTGGAAATGAAATTTTTTGTTGAAAATTCATGTTTATGGGTGGAAGATTCAACTGTTTTCGAGAAAATTCGACCTTCTGCTTTAAAATTCAACAAATTGGTTCAAATTTTGTTTCTATCTTAACTAAAGAATCTTTCTTGGTACAATATTGATCATTTAAGGTTTGAAAATTCATCTCTTTCAGTAGCAAATATTTGTTTTTATAAACAAAATTCAACTGTTTGGTTGAAAATTGTTCTGTTTCAGTTAAGCATTCAAGTACTGGATTTAAAATTTTGTTTTGTAATCAATTTTTCAAATTAAACATTTAGCTCTTCCAGATGTGGTTAAACATTCATTATTTCAGTTTAAAATTCATCCTTCTGGTTGAAAATTGAACAATTTTTCTACAAATTCTTTGTTTTTTTTTTTAATTACCTTTTTGAACTGATAATGTAACTATTGCATTTTTTTTATGAAATATGTATCCTTTTTCTTATTTAAAATTCGAATATTTTGTTGAAAATTTAACGTTTCCTAAAAGATTTTCTGTTGGTACTAGGAAGTTCGCGATCTTCCAGAAATGGGAGTCGGAACTAGGTAAGGAACTTTTAGAAATAAAAAATTAATTTCCAGAGCCGCAAAGATATATAGCCCAATATAGGAAAATTGGAATTTTTATTCCACCCTGAAATAAAAAATTGTCTAAAACATTAACTATTTTAGAAATATTATTTCGGTCATGACTAGCCGACGACTTTTAATGAGAGGTATAACAACAGTCACTCGACAGATATGAATGAAATTGTGTAAAAATTAATTTTGGATCCGCAAAAGTGGATCATTTTGATCCTAATATGATCATCATAATGATATGCAATGCTTTGATATCCAAGCGTTTATTGTGTTAACATTTAAAAATTACTAAATTAACGAACAACTAACTGAAAACTGAAACTCACTTTCTGATTACCAAAAGTTTCTAAAAAGATCCATTAGTATATTGGAAACTAACACTATTCACAAAATCAAAGATTTTTCTTATATTAATTTTAATTCTGCTGAAAGAATACACTTGTTGGCAAATGTGAATATCATTGGCAATAAAGAAAGATATATTTAACTTTCTAAACAAAAAATAAAAAGTTTCTTCTGCAAAAGATTTAATGTATTACCCTCCTGGGATCGGGTACTTGTGGGAATACAAAGTCGGATGCTGTTAAGATTAGCTTATATGGACCCTTCGACATTCTCTTCTTCACCAAATGTCTCCTGAAAGAAAACTTATTTTAGAACATCAATTTTTATCGATACATCTTACAGCCTACTTTGATACTCAAGTCAATACATTCTTCCCCTCAAATAACATTGAATATTTATAAAACCTTCCACTCTTGAATATCAAATAAAAACGAACACCGAACTTAACCAACTTAAAAGTAAATTAAATAATCAGAACCAAGAATAGGTCGCCCTCAGGAAAATGTTTGTTTGAATCAAATAAACATTTGTTTGACCTTATATCAACGATAGAATTTGTTTGAATCAATTAAATTTTGTTTCAATCAAACAAATATTTGTTCAAATCGGTCAAATGTTTATTTGACCCTATATAAAAAAAAAGTTTGTTTGATTTGAACAAAACATTTTCTTAGTGTACATTTTGCATAATCAGTATCTATATTTGACTACAAAGATTTGAAAAGCACTGCTCCATTCAATATGTCCATTGTGGACATATGCCCCAAATCAGAATATAAATAAAAATTTACATTTCAAAATAAGGCCGTTTATGCGAAAATCATAAATTCATTCACACTATTCCATACGATTGATTACAAAATAATTTAACATGAGTTACACTTACCGTATCAATGCTGCGATCACAATGGCGACGAGGCCGAACAGGAGAGAACTCATTATGATAGCTACGATATGTGCAGTTCGTAATGGAATACCTTGGAGATTTCCAGCTAGTACAAAAAATTGCAAACATTTTTCAAATTAAATTCACATCAAAATCACAAAACGATAACTATTCCTCAGGGACCATCCATAAATTACTTAACAGTTTTTTCATGGGTGAGGGATTCAGGAAAATGTACTATATGTTACATAGTGGGGGGGGGCGGGAAGGTAAATTGACACTGCGGCATAATATTCTCAACAAATCAATCCCATAGAAAATCAATGTATCAAAAATTACAGTATAGCTAAAATTAGGTAATTAATGTCAGAGCCATATTTACGATGGTGCCGTCACACAGTGGACCAGAATCTCAAAAAGCTGGAAACAACTCAAAAAATGGTTCGACTGAAATGAAAAAATTTATTGTGCAGGTTTTTTGGGTCCCTGATCTCAAATTTGTTTTGGAAAATTTTAAAAACAAAATGGCTTTTCAATTATGACTACTAAAAAACTCAAATAATGGTTATTAAGATTTCCGAAATTTTTAATATTTGAAAGTTTTTAAGGAATTTTACAATATTTCAGGGATTCTAAAGATTTGAAAAAAAAAATCAAAGATTTCTAAGTATTGAAAAAAATATTTTCTGCATTTTGGAATTATTTTTGGTTAAATGAAAAAAATTATGTCAAAGAAACGGTTTCTTTCATTTTCGACACTAATCCATTTTGAGAATATTTACAATTTAAAATTGCCCAAATTGTTTAATTTTGAATGTTTATAGTATAAAATCATGAAATGTTGAAAATAATTTTTAAAGAGATCTACCTTAAAGAAATGTAATTGAAGGTTCTTCAATTCTTAATCTGTATAATTCAGAAAGATGTCATTTTTATTTTTTTATATATTTAAATTTTGAAGATTTACAATTAAAAAAATCACTACAATTGTAAAGAAGTCAAAAGTCAAGACTTTTTAATTTTAAATCTTCTACATAGAAGAAATTTTTAATTTGAATTATCAAAATTATAGAGAATTTCAATTTTAAAACCTAAAACTTGTATAATCTTTGGTGGTAAATTTTCAAAATTAGAAATTTTTTATTTTAAAGATTTACAATTATGAAATTCTTGGATTCAAAAAATACAGAATTGAAAATTATTCAATTTTCAAGATTCAGATTCAAAAGGTATGTTAACTTTCATTTTTTTCACAGGTTCAATTTTGGAAATTTACAATTGAAAATTCAATAATTTTGAATATTTATAGTTTGAATTGATTAAAAGTTTTTTTAGAATATTTATTTCAATGTTAAAGATTTACATTAAGAAAATTTTCAATTTTTTAGATTTGCAATTAAAGAATATTCAAAATTTAATGTGCGTAATAGAAATTGATAGCATTTTAAACGCTTTTTTAAAAATAGTTCAGGTTTGGAAATTTCAAATAAAAAAAATTCGATTATAATGATCTAAAATTGAAATTTATTTAATTTTCTATATTTGCAATTGAATATTGTAAATTCCAGGTTAAAGAAATTTCAAATTTGAATCATCAAAATTACAGAATTTTTAATGTTTTTTTGTCAATTCAATTTCAAATATATACAATTGAATATAATTTAATTTAAATTAATTGCAATTTAAAGTTTTTGGATTTTGTAAATTTACAATCCAAGACTTAAATATTTGGAATGCTTATAGCTTAAAATTATGTGTTTATTTGTTTATATTTACTGGTTCATTTGATTTTTCATTATATTTGTTTATTTGTAATATGTAGTTGCATTTTGAAGTTTTAAAATAGAAAATTTTTCCATTTTAAAGAGTTACAATTGAAAGCTCTTTAATATTTGTGTAAAATAGAAAATCATTCAACTTTCAATTCTTTTTTTGAAATAGGGAAAATTCTGAAGATTCAAAATGGAAATAATTTATTTAATTTCATAGATGTGAAATTATAATTCCTCAAGTTTGAAGATGTGTTAATTAAAACGCTTAAACTTTTATGAGTTTGAAGATGAAAAATCAAGAGTTTTCAATTCTCAATCTTCCAAATTGAAGAAATTTCAAATTTAAATGATCGAAATTACAGAAATTTTTAATTATAAAATTTAAAACTGTCATAATTTTCAATTTTTAATTATATAATTATTTTATTCCCAATTATAAAATTTATATTTGAAATTTATTTAATTCTATAAATTTTTATTGAAAATTCTTCAATTGTTAACATTGAAAATGACAGCCTTGATTTATTCAGATTTCTCTGATAGTAGGTAACTGAATTGTATTGAATAAGCCATGGTTTAAACTTTTTTGAAAAATTATTATCCCTAATTATTACATAGGGGAGGGAAGGGATAACAAAATATGTTGCGTAATTTATGGATAAGCACTTTGCCTAATTAGGTTAATTTGATTAATTAGCGAATGTATTTGTTAAACATAAAGTAGCTAAAAATAAAAGTAGGTCAATCAATTTGTCTCGAACCAACAAGTCTTTTCTATTTTTGCATCAAGTTTCAATTACAATCAGAAATATGTCCTCTTAAGTATCAAAGGGATGTTTCTTGACACAAATAGAATTTTCTCTTGATTGCACGGTTAAAATAATTTTTTATTTGTCACAACAAGAATCCTTTTGTAGCAAAAATGATGCTTATACGACTAACATAATCTAATCCCGCAGAGAAAATAATTCTGTTTATTTAAAGAAGATATGCACGTGGTTTGAAACAAAACAGAAACGAGGACGATGCTTTCTAAAGACAACTTTTTCTCTGAGTGTATGTTGATAAAAAAAGTTTTTCTGTAAAAAAAATCAGATTTTTCAAATATTTTAAATGACAACAACTTCCTTGATTTTCAATATAATGCATTAATATTATAGGCCAATCGATTAGTTTCGAATCGAGGAATATTTTTTATTCCTGCTTCAACTTTGAATTATGTTATTGAAAAAATGTTTACTATAATGAAAAGATTTTTCAAATATTATAAATGACCATAACTTTCTCACTCTTCAATACAATGATTCAATATCATAGGTCAATCGATCGTTCTCTAATTACGGAATCTCTTCTATACTTTGATCGAAGTGAAATTATGCATCCTTTTTTTTTATTATGAAAATACAACAAAAATGTGAAATTCAATATTTTGAAAAATGCAGATACTAGTTTTAAGATATTAGGGCTGAAAATAAGCCCTCTGAGTTTTACCAATTTATCTACAACCGTTATTAAGTTATCACGTTGATAAAAAAGTGTTAGTATCCACACACTGTGTGTGTGGGTTAGGGAGGTTCAAAAATTGGATCGCCTATTTTTGTTTATTCGAAATTTTGATTTTAACAGGTGCCGGTGGGCACTCGAAATTTCAGATTTAAAATGCATTGAGAAAAATCAGTTTTTGGGATTTTTGGAATAACTTCTATCGGTTTGTGAAAACGTTACGGGAATGTTATACGAGTTGTAGAGGACTTTCGAACAAAAAATTCTATAGAGTAATGACAAATATTTTAAAGTAATTTTCCATTACTTACACATATTCCATTTGTCTAAATAAGTGGTTTTTCCTAACAGAATCCAAATCAAAGTTGCCTTTTTATATATTTTATACGTTTTAGATGCCTCAGCTTTATTATGTAAAAAACTCCCTGTTGCTTAAATAAATTCGATTTGTTTAAATAATTATTTTTTCTCAAAAAGTCGAGTATTTTCTCAGCATGATAATGAAGGTTCTCTTTCAATCTACTTTATACATATTTCACGCTGCAGCTTTTAATCTAACAATCACTTATTTGTTTAAAAAAATTATGTTTGTTTAAATGATATTTTTCCGCAAAATTTTTTAATTTTCTCTCTTTTCTGCTATAAATATTACAACTAGTGATTGTTGGAAACATATATTTTTTTTAATCAAGGAATTGCTTAAACAGTGAATTATTTGTTAATTTCAGTTTATTTTAAAATTATTGAAACTTTTGTACAAAAATTTGTCTCTCTCTCACAAAATGTTACTCTACTTTGTCTATCAGTTATTACTACGAATCAATATTCATTCCTGAATTTCCTCAATTCTTGTAAAAAAATAATTTGTTAAATAATAAATATAAGATAGCATGATATGCAATGTAATAAAAGGCAACGTAGGCTACTGGTAAGAAAGTAAATTTCCTTAGGAAAATACGATAAATTACTGGAAATAACTAATAATTAGTTGTTTAAACAAATTATAAATTTAAAAAAATTGTATTTCCAACAATCACTAGTTGTAGTACTTATATCAGAAAAGGGTAAAAATTAAAAAAATTCTTTGAAAAATAGTTTTTAAACAAAGTTAATTCATTTGAAAAATGAGGGGTTTGTTGAATAATAAATCTGAGGTTTAGGAATTATCATTCTGTTACAAAAAGCCGACTTTTTTTGATAAAGAAATTATTTAGGCAAATGAAATTTGTTTAAATAACCTATACGATTGTTAAATAGAATTCTTTCTTTGAAAAGTCATCTGAAAGTCCTATACATTTCCCGTAGAATTTCCCCAAAATCTACAGAAGTTATTCGAAAAACCCAAAAAGGTGATTTTTCTCATGTGTTTTACATTGGAAAATTTCTACTAAGAAAAATAATTATCTAGGAATTAGAGAAATATGGTCCAAATATGAAAAACTATCCAGAGGATTAGTACGTTAAAAAAAATTGTGTAACTATGAAAATTAAAACATAGTAAAAATTACAAAATTTTAATAAAATAGGTAAACACTTAGCCCCGGGCAGAAACTAGTTTGGAAGAGGAGAAAGAATGGTGTAAAGGAAAAGATTGAGGAGGGGGGGAGTAGTCAGAGGGGCCGATGAGAAGATACTAAGGGATGGCGAATATATAATCTGAGATATAGCAGTAAGTAGGTGAAAAAGAGGAGAAAAAAAGTAGGCTGAAAGAGAAGAGGAGGGAAAGGGAGGGAGGAGGCTGAAGAAGTATGGAGTATGGAGGTACACGGAAGAGAATGTTGGAGAGAAGAAGAAGAGGGGAGTTGGACGGAGGAAGCCTCAGGAGGAGGGCAGGGAGCGATGATATGGGAAAGGGCAAAACAGAGTAGGAAAGGAATGAGGTTCTCAAGAGGGGTAGAAGGGTGATGGAGTCTAAGGGTGGAAAAGAAGTTGCGTTGAAAGGTAAGGACTGATGAGAGGGGAGGGAGTGATAAGAGTATTTGGGGAGTGGCTAAGTGTATGATGGGAAGGGAAGAGTAGTGAGGGGAATAAGATGGGATTTCTGTCGGAGGGGGTCTAAGGGGTATTTGTAGGAGTGATGAAATGGGACAGGGTGAGAGAGACTTATGAAAAGGAGAAGAAAAATAGTGATTAGAGAGAGGTAGAAAAAAGGTAGAGGAAAGGTAAGTTGTCATGAGAGGGGAGGGAGTGCAAGAGTATCAGAGGATGGGCTAGGAGGAGTATAGAGTTGAGTTTAACATAAACATAAAAAAAAGGAAAGAAATGATTCTTCAGTCATTTGAAAACATATATTTAGATTCAATTATAAAGAAGATTAAAATGTCAATGTAAACGAGGCTTAGAGAAGACCTATCAAGGTGAGAAGTAGGTTCGAACAAAAATAATTGTGTAACTTTGTAAATTAAAAGATCAGAAAAATCACAACTTTTTGATAAAATACCTTAACACCAGTTTCGACATCTTATTTCTCAAAAGTAGCACGCTATAGTTACGGTTTGAGATTTTCTAGCCCCGGGCAGAAAATATTTGAAGGGAGGACAGAGGAAGGGATAAGGGAAGAAATGGAAAGAAAGGAAGTGATCTGAGGAGTTAAGAAAAAGATATTAAGGGACAGCGAATAGATAAGCAGAGGTCTGGAAGCAGCTAGATGAAAAAATGAGAAGGAAAGGAGGCTGGGATAGAAGGAGATAGAAAAGAAGAGATAAGGGTGAAGGAGTAAGGAGGAAGAACGAAGAGAATGTTGGAGAGCGGAAAAAAGGGGAGTTTGCCAGAGGGGGGATTAGGGGGGAGCAATGGTATGGGAAAGGGTAAGGAGGGGAAGGACAGAAATGGGATTGTGAAGAGGGTAAAAAGAAGGGTCATGAGGTGGAAAGGAAGTGGCGATGAAAGTTAAGGAATGATAAAAGGGGAGAGAGCGATAATAGTATAAGGGAAGGGACTAGCAGGTTTGACCGGAAGGGGGTAGTAGAGAGGACAATAAGAGAGAATTTAAGGAGAAGGGGGTTTGAGGGGTATATTGGAGAGAGTGATGGGATGGGAAGAAGTGAGAGGCGGCTGGGAAGAGGTGAAGAAGAACAGTGATGAAATAGAGGAGTCGAATCAATGTGGTGATAAAAGGTAAGGAGTAATCGGATGGGACGTAGCGGTAAGAGTATAAGAGGAGAGTCTAGGAGGACAGAGAAGGATGTGTTAAAGAAGGGAAAAAGAACAAAAATTATAATAAGGAATAAACTACTAAGCTTAGAGAGAACAAAGTCAAATAAATGATTTTTGAGTCATTTAAAACATGTAGTCGAATTTATTTCAGAGAATATTGAAGTGTCATTGTAAATGAGGCTTAGAGAAGGATTATATCGTGCAGATCGTTGCATTGATTACTCACGGGAGCAGTCGCCTGGATTTTCACAAAGTTCAGGGGTCTCTTCATCGGTAAATGTATTTTCAACTAATTCCCTAACTATGAGCTGCTCTCTCTGTTCAACTACAGTGAGAATCGGCTGCCAACTACCCGCACGTTGAAGCAACAAAGTGTAGGTGAATCTTTTGTTACTCAAGGAATTAAGACTCTCGTTTCGTGTGATAATATCCAAGGATTCCTCCAAGTGTGCTAATGTGCTTGGTACTGTATAAATTGAGTAACCACTAAATATTCTTTCCACGTCATACCTGAAATTAAAAATTATATTTTTGATTGAGCAATTATTTTTAAAGAATTTTTCTATTTTAAACAATTTAAATGAGTCAGGCTTGACAAGGGAAATTTGGTGTTTTTCCAAGAAAATAGGGGAATAATCGAGGAGAAAATTTTGTTGAAAAACATTAATGGAGATACCATATTCCTAAGATTTAATGTCGAAATATATTGCATTTTTAACAAATTCCGTTAACGAATTTTTCGAAAGACTTCAAGGCTAACGTTACGGAAAATTCCATTATACTAGTCAGTGCATAAGTTTTCTAACTAAAAATTAGGGTGATTTAGGAAACATTTGTCTTTTAAACTCTAAAAATGAGATTTTAACAAAAAACTTAATTTTCAACCAAGAAAGATGAATTTTCTACCAAAAAATTATTTTCGAGCCAAACGGTTGCATGTATAACCAAACATTTGAACTTGTGAGCAAAACAGACCAAATTTCAATAAAATTTTCAACCAATAAGTTGAATTTTTAAGACAAAAAGACGAATTTTTCAGAAGACCGTTGAATTTTCAACCAAGAAAGATGAATTTTCATGTAAAAGAGATAACTTTTTCACCAAGAGATGAATTTTCAATCCAAAAGGATTAATTTTTTATCAAAAAAAAAACAATGTCAAATAAAACCGTTGAATTTGTTACCAAAGGAGACGAATTTGTAATAAAATAATCGAATTCATGAAAAAATAATCAAATTTTCGAAGAAATAGTAGAATTTTTAACGAAAAGAGATAAATTATTACCAAAAATATAATAGTAGACTTTTTAAATCAAAAAAATTTACTTTGTATCAAAATCGACGAATTTTCGAACAAAAGACAACTTTGCTATCAAAAGGCGAATGTTCAATCCAAGAGAACCAATTTTCTATTCAAGAAGACGACTTTTCAACAAAATAGTTGAATTGTCTTCAAAAACAAATAATTTTATAAACAAAATAGTTCAATTTTCTACCAAATAGCAGAATTTTTAACAAAAAGAGATTAATTATGAACGAAAAATATAATAGTAGGCTTTCGTAATAAAAATAATCAACTTGAATTGAATGTTAAACAAAATAATTGAATTTTAACCCAGTCGTAGAGTTTTTCATCGAAAAAAATGAATTCTAAACCAAAAATATTATATAATATTTTTTAATGAAAAATAATGCACTTTCAATCAACGAAGATTATATCTCAACGGAACAAGATGACTTTTTAACAAAATAATTGAATTTTCAACAAAATAATTAAATTTTCAACCAAGTAGTAGGATTTTTTACAAAATAGAGGAATTCTGAACCAAAAATATTATGTAATATTTTTAAATGAAAAATGATGCACTCAATCAATAAAAATTAATTCTCGACAGAACAAGATGACTTCTCAACAAAATAATTAAATTTTCAACAAAATAATTAAATTTTCAACCAAGTAGTAGAATTTTTCACCAAAATCGATGAATTATATACCAAAAATATTATATAATATTTTTTAATGGAAAATAATGCACTTTCAATCAGTAAAGACTGATTTTCGACGGAAAAAGATGACTTTTCAACAGAATAATTGAATTTTCAACAAAATAATTAAATTTTCGACGAAATAGCAGAATTTTTACCCAAGGGAGATGAATTCCAAACCAGAAATGTAATAGCAGACAACTTGTTTCAAAATCCATCAATAGATTCATCACTTTAGTCGAAAGGCCAACTGTTTTGTTGATAATTTAAATATTTCGTTAAAAAATTAATTATTTTGTTAAATAGTCATCTTTTTTATCGAAAATTCAACTGTTTCGTTGAAATTTAATCTTTTTCAGTAGAAAAGCATTTTGTTGAAAATCCGACATTCTTGGTTAAAAAAAAAATTCAATTCTTCACATAAAAATTCAACTATTTTGTTGAAAATTCTTCTATTTTGCTTGGAGTTCGAATTATTTGGTTGTACATTTTTTTGTTTGTTGAAAATTGAACTTTTTGGTTGAAAAATCATCTTTCTTGGTTGAAAATTCATCTTTTCAAGTTTAAAAGTCAACTGATCCCTGAGAAGTTTGACCTTTCACCTTGAATACTCAACGCTTTTGTTCAAAAAAATCTCTTTAGGTAGAAAATTTATCATATTTCGTTAAAACTTCAACTATTTCATTGAAAATGTAATATATTTTGACTTGGAATCTTTAGCGGTTTATATTGAATTGAACATGTTACCTATACAATAATTTTATTTAAAAGGATTTATTATCCTATTATTTCCATATTTTTATTAAAAATCACCCTCCTTTAATCTTTTAAGAGAAATTTGGGCTGTGAAGTTTTTTTAAATATTAAGTGACATAGTTTTTTTTCCTTGACGTTCATATTTTTGTCTAAAAATATAGAGAGTGTTGAGGTCCAAGTGAAATTGTGAATAAATGTGAAAAAGGATTCAAATCTGCCGTAGCGGGCCCGTGAAGAGAACACTTACTAGTGGTGACTTTGCGGTCACGAAATAGCGCAACCTCCCTAGCGTACAACGTGAACGGAACGGTTACGCAATTTCGTGGCCGTGAAGTCACCACATAGTGACTGTTCTATTCGCTAGGCCAGCTAGGGTATATTTTCATCCTTGTTCACATTTATTCACAATTTTACATATAACGCAACACTCTTTTTATCTTCTTAGACATTAATATTGATTTGTTTGTATTTATTCACACGTCAAAAATTAACAATTTTAAAGGCTATCCAAAGCCAATGCTGCGCGTGAAATTGCAGACGACAGCTTGCAAATGATTGAAAAAAAAATAAACACAAATACATCAATATAAATGTGTAAAAATATGAAAAGAGTGATGAGTTCTATGTGAAATTGTGAATAAATATAAAGAAGGATGAAAATATGCCCTAGCGGGCCCAATGTATGGAGCAGTCATTAGGTGGACAAAAATAGTGTTGAGTCCTAGGTAAAATTGTGAATAAATGTGAAGAAGGATGAAAATATGCACTAGCCTCCCCCATCAACGAAACGGTTACTACGTTGTCACTTTACGCTCACGCATTTGCGCAACCGTTTCGTTCACCTAGTCCGCTAGGAAAACGATAAAGAGGGTGTTGAGTTCTAAATTTGAAAGTGTGAATAAATGTGAAAAAGGATAAAAATTTGCCCTAACAGGCCCAGTAAACGGAACGGTCACTGCGTGGACACTTTACAGTCACGCAGTTGCGTAATCGTTCCTTTCACATAGTCCGCTAGGGAAATGATAGACTGTTGAATTCTATGTGAAATTGTGAATAAATGTGAAGAAGGATGAAAATATGCATTGGCGGACCCAGTAAACGGAACGGTCACTATGTGGACACTTTACAATCGCGCAATTGCGTAACCGTTCCTTTGCCCTAGTCCGCTAGGGAAAAGATAAAGAGTGTTGAGTTATATTTGAAATTGTGAATAAATGTGAAAAAGGATAAAAATATGCCCTAACGGGCCCAGTAAACGGAACTGTCACTATGTGGACACTTTATAGTCACGCAATTGCGTAACCATTCCTTTCACATAGTCCGCTAGGGAAAAGATAAAGAGTGTTGAGTTATTTGTAAAGTTGCGAATAAATGTGAAGAAGGATGAAAATATGCATAAGCGCGCCCAGTAAACGGAACAGTCACTATGTGGACACTTTACAATCACGCAATTGCGCAACCGTTCCGTTCACATAGTCCGCTAGGGAAAAGATAAAGAGTGTTGAGTTCTATATGTGAAAGTGTAAATAAATGTGAAAAAGGATAAAAATATGCCCTAACGGGTCCACTCAAACGAACTGTCACTATGTGGACACTTTACAGTCACGCAATTGCGCAACCGTTCTGTTCACCTAGTCCGCTAGGGAAAATATAAAGAGTGTTGAGTTCTATATGTGAAAGTGTGAATAAATGTGAAGAAGGATAAAAATATGCCCTAACGGGTCCAGTAAACCGAACTGTCACTATGTGAACACTTTACAGTTACGCAATTGCGTAATCCTTTCTTTCACATAGTCCGCTAGAGAAAAGATGAAGAGTCTTGAGTTCTTTGTGAAATTGTGAATAAATGTGAAGAAGGATAAAAATATGCTCTAGCCTCCCGCGTGAACGAAACGGTCACTACGTGGTCATTTTACGGTCACTTAATTGCGTAACCGTTCCATTCGCGTAGTCCGCTAGGGCTCCTAAAACGAATATGAAGGCTTTCGCAAGAAGATAAGAAATATTATTTTTACGTTTGTTCGATGGGAACGACGGCCAGTAGATTTGTCAGCATGGTCTTGCTGAGATTTAAGGGTAGTGTAAAGCGGCTTGATGATTCTCTACCCTTCTGTTCTTGTGGTGCGTTCGAACGAGCGTGGGATGCATTCAGGGTAGAAAAATTGGAAGACTGAGTGCTCGTGAACGGTACCAGGGTAGGAAGGGTGGAGGAAGACACCGAAGTATCCTGGGGGATAAAGAACTCCGAATTTTCGGGATGGATTATCAGGATTACGGGATGAGGTACTCGGGCATCCTGAAGAACCGCGTCCATCTCGACTAGAATACGACTCGTGTAGTCACCCTCCAGCGGCAGACAAAAAACTATCGCTGCAATCAGAATAAAAAAAAAATAATAATTTTTTAATAAAATGGCAATCATGAATAAATAGTATCGCTGACCACTAGGATGGTCCAAAAATTCGACTTTTCATTTTTGGTGATTGATCTCCCGATTTGTTCGTTTTCCGGCAAAAGAAATTTCCTACTTTTTTCAGATCAGTCAACATAAGCCTGCGCTCCCGGAACTTTGAAATTAACATGGGGTGTTATATGGCAGAAGCTCGGTTTTCGGAAAAACGGAAAAAAGTACTTTTTATTCAATTTTTGTAAATTAAAGTACAATCACCACTTAAGCAATGTTCGAAGAATAATT
Organism: Andricus grossulariae; assembly: GCA_011634705.1. NCBI lineage: Eukaryota > Metazoa > Arthropoda > Insecta > Hymenoptera > Cynipidae > Andricus > Andricus grossulariae. Next base: position 29,493 of record JAABKJ010000822.1, read on the forward strand.
TTCACTCAATAACGTTTAATTTGAGCATCCTCAATCCCCTAATATTGTGCCTGGAAAATGCCCCCAAAAATTCAGAATAGGAGCTGTATCTCAAATTCATGTTAAAGACGTCATTTTTTGGATTTTTTAACAATAATTATTTTTGTTCGATAAGCGACAAGCTTCCAAGTATTTTTCATATAATTTTTAATTTTTTAAACAATTGTTATTTGTTTAAAGAATATTTTTTATCCTGTCAATCATGAAAAGTTATTAATTTTCGGGATGAAAGAATGTCAAAAGTACTATTTTTGATTAACATATTCTTCAGTTGTTTCAAAATTTCTATTGGTATAATTTTTTGTTATTAAATGGTTAAAATTTAGTGTGTTCTGAAAGAAATAAAAATTCTTTAAATAATTGTAAACTGTCTTTCACAAAAAATATCAAACTTAAGATTCATTAATAGTGTTATCAATTCCAAAAAGTACTGAATTTGAAAATTGACAGTGAAAGAAAATTGTTTAAACAAATTTAAATTATTTGAAATATTGCCAAATATTGTTAAGAAATATTTTATTCTCAACATTTGTTAATTATGCCATTAATTCTATGAAATAATAACTTTTTACGATTTACAAAAAAAAATGCAAATAAATGAAAATTATTTAAATAATTACCAAAGATTTTGAACAAGAAATGTTATTTCTGAAATTCCTCAACTGTATAATTTATCCTGAAAAATAATAGCTTTACACGATTTACCATTGAAATTTTGTTGTTGCCTAACAAAAGATAATTGTTGGAACAATTTAAAAGTAGTTCTAAAGTACTTGAAGATTGGGGGTGTCGAAATGAAAAGTAATTAAGCGGAAAGTATTGCTTGAACATTCTTCAAAAGTCGAGGAAACTTATCGATTTCATTGAAATTTTAATTGCCGAAAATAAGACTTGATATGAAATTATAGGTGAAAATACATTTGAAAGTACTATAGGAATCTTTTAACTGTAAAAAATGTATATTTTTGGTTTATTTTGAAATTACAGATTTTTTTCTGTCCCCCGGTATGAATATTTTGAATTTATTCCTTATGGAGAATATTCTCTTTATATTTTAGAAGAAATACTGTGCATATTATTCTAGGAAATAAAATTTTTAGGAGCCATTCCCGACTATTAATTGTAATGAAATTCAAAATTGTTGTATTTTTATCCCGATAATATCTTCAATATTTTTTTTGTTTTGTAAAATTTAGTGCTTAATTCTCAATGAATAAAAAATACTTTTTAGGAGAAAAATAATTTTTTAACCTGCTATTCACATTTTTTTAAATTGAAAACTAAGATAATTCTTTTTCGGACCTAAAACGACAGCTGAACCTCTAAAACAATTTGTAACAAATAAAATAAAAATTTTGGCAGTAGCTTTTCACCAAAAGAAAGAAATTCAGGGTTAAGCGTTTGCAAAATTTAAAATTGCTCTTTTATCACCCTATTGTAAAAGATGAGACAGCTAAAATTGTAGAACTGAAAATTTGAAAATTCCGAAGCGTCGAATTTTCGTCATAAAAATCACAAAAGCGCCCTAAAAATTTCTTTTTAATCTGGAAAAAATATGGAAACATTTTCTCAACAAGAGAAAAAAATTTCCAATGTAATGTTTTAGAATGTATTCTATTTGACTAGTTTTGCCATTTCTGTTTTTTTTCTGCTTACTAGCAAAAATAGAAGAAACAGAAAAGGCAAAAATGGTAAAAAAGTAAAGAAACTAAGAAGTAAAAGTATTCATAACAAAATAGCAAAAATCATAATTTCATCCATTTTCTTATTTAAAATCTATAATATCTAATATTTTCAAACTCTGTAACTGTACATTGTGTTAATATTATGATTTTAGCTTTTCTAAACGTGAAACTATGAATTTTTAAACAATAATTGATAGTTTGACAAATTTATTTTATCTTATAAGGAAATAAATTTTTATGTACAAAAAAATATCCAAGCCTTTTTAGGAACATAGTTTCTTCAAGTTCTTTTTTCGGAAAAAAATCTTGGTTCATATTTTGTCTTGGGGAAAATATATTTCAGCCTCAAACTATTTCCACCATCATTCGTGATTTATTTGTATATTTCAAAATAAAAATTACAATTCACTTTGAATTTAAAAACTGAAATGAACTTCAACAATTTTCATGAAACGCTTAATTTCATATTCAAGGTTACATTACGAGAGTCGTTTAAATCCACTTTACGTAAGGGAAGTCTTTTCCGTATTTATGACTCAATTTATTCCACATTATTGTCAGGTTAGTCTTGCAAATTTCGAAATAATCAAATCTTATGGGTCTGGAATATTTGAATGTATTGCGAAAATTGAAAAATATTTCATTATGAGTGCAAACTTATTATTAATTTTATATGAGAAATAATATATGAGAATTGCAGTAGAGAGAGTCGAGTTTGGTCAGCCACAAGTAGCAAGTTACAAATCATCCTGTTTTCGTTCATAGAAAGTTTTATTGATAGCAACTTCAATTTTCAGATTGTTTTCCAAAATTGTATAAAAATTCTGAATTGACCCATTTCCATTTTTCTGGAGTGAAAATGTTAAAAATACGCAAAAATGTATTAAAACTATTTTTCGAATATAGTTATTCAATTATTCAAGGAACCATTCTGTTGTTTGAGTTTGTCTCTCATTTTTATTTTACATATACGCCACAAACAGCTAAAAAGTTTAGTAATTATTACTCTCTGGTTTAGTACATTATTTGAAGTTATTTTAAATAAACTTGAATTATATTGAATTCACTTAAATTCCATTGAATTAATTCAAATTACTTTGAATTCAATTGAATTACTTTAAATTCACTTGAATTACTTTGAATTCGCATTGAATTACCTTGAATTCACATTGATTTTTTGAGAATTTCTTAGATTCCTCAAAATCCTATATATTCTTTTTCGTTCTTTTGAATTTCTTGGAATACTTTTAAACTCTTTCAAATCATTTTAATTATTTTAACTTCCTTGAAATCTTTCATTGATTTCTACGAATGCCCTGATATATATAATTAAATACTAAAGGTTAACAACCACCGCAGGGTCCCACTGGGAGCAACTGTCATCTAAAAAATGACA
>JAABKJ010000823.1:0-32610 GCA_011634705.1 Andricus grossulariae
CCACCGAGCAATTCACGCCTACCCCGAAAGGGAAACGGCTTAATGATATAATAATAATAATAATAATAATAATGTAATCATCCAAAAGTTCACGAATTTCCGAAATTCATGTTAAAATAAAAATAAAGTTTCCAAAATTTCTCCGTATGAGCTGAAAATATGCCTGTGTCACAAAAAACGTCTGAAATCATGCATTTCTGTTAAAAAATATTGTATGCACCGACTTTTTCGGTGAGTGTAATTTTTTTTCAGTACGAGTCGCAGGCGAGCGAGCACGAGCCAAATGCGAGTGTGTGTATAATATACTATCAATTAAAAGAATAATTTAGAGACAAATAAGTATAAAAAATCAATAGTCTAGATCGAACATCTTTCCCACTTTATAAAGCACACCCTATAGTACATATATCTATGAAAACTGATATAAGCCTCTCTAGGTCATTTTTCATCACTAAACTTAAAAAAAAATGAAATTCGAGAAAGTTTGTGGAAAGTAGCGTCAGCACAATTTCGGGGAAAATTCTCCAAGACATTTTTTGTGTATCCATCTCTGAAGCGTCGGTACTCGATAGGCAGGAAATGATATAAATAGCGCCCATACATTATATAACGTATAATAAGACTCTCTAGGGGATTTTTGCATACTAAATTTTGGAAAAAATTCGGGAAAATTAATGGAAATTAGCGTCAAGACAATTTTTGGGAAAATTCTTAAAAAATTTTTTATATATACATCTCTGAAGTGTCGGTAGGCAGGAAATGATATAAATAGCACCCACACTACTCGATGAACATCGACCCTCTTTCCACCTGTGCCGAAGCTTCTCAATATTCTTCGCTATCGCTTATAGCAAAGCAACTGTTTTCGAGCAGCTAACTTGAAAAATGACGAGTCGAACTTCTCGGTTTAGTAAAACAAGAATGCGTGTATGTTTATATGTTCTCGTCGATACCCGCTTGTCGGATTATCCGAGAAACACGCGGCACGACCAGATTACTGCTAAAAAATGATGTTAGTGGTGTATCAGCGGACTATCTAAAATTAACGTAATCTCCTATGGTTTTACTTATTTTAAGACAGCTTCGACTATACCAACAAACTAGCTGTGAATTCGATCTCGAGTGTTTTCACTTTGTTTGTATTCACAATTTTATGGTGCTGATTTGATGAGCACTTTGCTTCCTCATTATGATTAATTAAGAAATATATTTCCTGCCTCATAGAAAAAGTCAAAATAAAAAAATACGAATAGGTCAATCAAAATGTTTCGTATTAATAATATAGGTCAATCGATTTCTCTTAAATCAAGGAATATTTTTGTTTTTGTATCAACTTTGAATTATATTAAGGATACAAGTTTAATTATAAAAAACCGATGTTTCAAATATTATGAATGACCATGACTTCCTTACTCTTCAATATAATGTATTAATATTATAGGTCAATTGATTAGTTTCAAATCGAGGAGTCTTTTCTATTCTTGTATGACCATTGAATTATGTTAATGCACAAAGTTTTTCCGATTAAAATAGATTTTCGAAATAATATACATAATTTTTCAAATATTATAAATAACTATAACTTCCTTGCTCTTCAATAAAATGTATTAATGTAGTTCAATCGATTCGGCTCGAATCGACGAATCTTTTCTGTTCTTGCATCAACATTTAATTTTTATTTATTATTCGGATTGGTTAATATATTTTCACCCATTTATGTGATTTCTTTACTTTTTATATTTATAATATGTTATTATTTTTTCAGATATTATAATTAATGATTATTGATTGTTTCGGAAGTTACTGAAAAGAGACAATTATTTTTATTTTAATCTTCTTATGACAAAAAGAGCTAATAAATAAAAATTTCAAACTCTTATTTAAAATAAGGGCAATTGTTTTCTTTGATGACTTTTCCTCATTTTTTAGAAAATAGTTTAAAACCTTTCGAAAAATCTCCTTTTTAGTACGAAAGTAAAGTAGCATCAGGGGGTGACTCAAAAAGTTTCATATTTTCTCCCAAAAAACCCTAAAAATGAAAAATCTGTAATAATCACGTTTATAACTAATTCAATCGTCAATTTGAAAAACTAGTCACCAAATTGCCAAAAATAGAAATTACTGGTATATTTTTGAACTGGAAAAGGGATAGAGTGCGGCAGAACTTCCATCTTTCCTTTCCAGCTCGAAAAATTACCATTTAAAATAATTAAACAAATTATAAAAATTATATATAAAATTATTATTTTCAAGTTGATTGTAGAATTTTTAAATATTTTAATATTTCAAATTAATCAACTGTTATATATTAAAATGAATCAACAATTAATAAATCTTCGATCGATTCAAATTTATTTCAATATAATACATTTCTTATATTGTTTTGTTTTTAAATGTAATTAAAAAAAAAAAATTTGAATATTTTTTTCATAAAAATACCCATTCTTTTGTAAGTAATTTTGTCAAGTGAGTATATGTGTAGTAAATACATTTTTTTTGTTATCAGAGATAAAAATTCATACTTGTAGAGTAGATAAATTTTAAAACGAAAAATTATGTTTACACGTTTTCTGTCATTACAATAGCGGATTTGCGTACATTTAAAACTGTTTTATTTTCTAAAAACGCATTCAAAGACTTTTAGAACACATTATGAAGTTTGATAATTTACTAAAATAAATGTTTAAAATATCGTAATTCAATCAATATTATTTATTTGATATTTTTATTTAAAGTTGAGTACTTTTCCTTTGAAAAAATAAAGGCACGTTTAAACTTATATTTTAGGAAGATGATCATTGATAACTTTCAATAAATAGTCCTTTCTCTGATTAATTTTGAAATTATTTAAAAAGTATTTAAAGTTGATGTAAAACTCCTAGAAAATATTTTGAAAATTTGTTTTCGAGCTCTGTTTATTGTTTAAACTTTCCAATAGATTTTCAAAATCTACTCCATAGAGATGTAAAATTATTGAAATTTGAAAATGAAGAATTACAAATGCAAGTAGGCAGTTAGAATGAATTCTTTGTTTTATTTAAAATAAAACTTCATAAATATTCTAATGAAAATTTCAAATATATTTACATTGGGAGTTAGGTTCTCGCAAAAATTAATTTTTTTTTTCAAATATATTTTAGAGTTGACTGATTTTTGGAAACGTACTTCTCTTGAAGGTTTTTTGGACAATTCTGTTACGCAACTTAACTTTCTTTGACTTTATGTTTTTTAAGATTCTTTTCAAAAAAAGAATTGTTTTTCTATGTAAAATGAATAGAGACCTTATAGTGAAAATACCTGATTAATCAATACATTTTTTTTAGAGTTGACTGATTTTTGGAAACCTACTTCTCTTTGAGGCTTTTTGAACCATTCTGTTACACAATTTAACTTTCTTTGAGTTTATGTTTTCGAAAATTCTTTAAAAAAAAATGTTTTTCTATGTAAAATGAATAGAGACCTTATAGTGAAAATACCTGATTAATCAATTTTTTTTTTAGAGTTTACTGATTTCTGGAAACATACTTCTCTTTAAAGCTTTTTGGACCATTCTGTTACATAATTTGACTTTCTTTGAGTTTATGTTTTTGAAGATTCTTTTCTAAAAATAATTTTTTTCTTCGTAATTGCCTAGTTTCTTACCACTATTAAAATCTGAAGACGTGATCGAATGACTGGATGAATATAAAAGAAACCGGGAATCACCTCCGTGTATCCTTACCTGGAACAAAAATGTAATAATTTTAATTTATTTCTTGACCATATCCTTACATTAATTTACACACGAATTAAAGAACAAAAGTTCACAAGATAGACTCAAGCGTGACATAATTGGTACGTGCGATAAAGAGTGCGTTACGCCATAAATATTAATCGTTTCGCTTACACCCAGCAGTAGCGTCCTGATTAGTATTACCATCATGTTCCACTTATGCGATACGTTCAAATACAAGGATCCTATTTTGTTATGTATTTTAAAATATTTTTTAACTTATTCAATTTTACAACTACATGTAATATATCATTGCGATATTGTAAAAATACTAGAACAACAAATTACCCTTTATTTAGAGAGAAAAATCTGGGTTAATTTTACAAGAAAGTGACATGATACATTATTTTCTAAATTTTACAGAACATCTTATTTTATTTTAGAACGTTGTATGCATTTGACAAAGGTTCTTCTAAATATAGCGAAAAAAATTCCAGTAAATTAAATATAAGTGGCGCAATTTTTTGTAATTTGCATACAGTTATTTAAAATTAGTATATTAGTACTTTCAATATTTTTTTAATATTTAAAAATGATAAAATATATATGTTCAAGGTATTTTCGGAAGAATTTTTTTTAAAGTGGTGATTTCTAAAAAAAATGTTGCGCTTTTCAAATTACAACCCACACTGTTTTTACTAAGTTATTTATTTTATTACATTGATTTTAATGAATTAAACAAGTTGTTGACCCTATAGGGTCATCCAAATGTTTGTTTGGATCAAACATTTCTGTGTTTAAATGAAAAAAAATGTTAAAACAACAACTTCAAAGTAAGTTTTATCACCAACATGTATGCAAATATTAAAACTCATAATTTAAAATGAATGGACTTTACTCAAAAACGGATCAGGCGACTATTTTAATTTTCAAGAAAAGTTATTTTATTAACGCAATTATTTTATTCTTGTCAAGAAAATTAAATTAACCAAATGCTTCAAAACTCTAATTTAGCGCTCTCAAGAAAACCAACTTCAACCTAGTCGTAACCAAATGCCAAATCTCAAAATAGCGATTTTTGAGCAATTTTCAACATTTTTAATTGAGGATAAAACAGCTTCGGACCAACGCGATATTTATAGGATAATACAATTTTAATGAGATAATGATAGATAATAATGAGATTTAAAAAATGTGTGAAACTCAGATTTTTCTGTTTATCTCCTTAAGAGATATTAATTTCGGAAAATATGGAAAACCAGTCTAAAGTATTCATTTAAAGTGAAATTGTAAGATTTGTAATTTACTGGTATTTTACAGGTCGTATTCATTACAAGGATTATTATTCATCATAGGATTGTGTTATTTATGATGAGAAAATAAAACATTTAGTCCGTATCGATAAATCAAGTTTTTATTCAAACGAGAAAATCCACTGATTAATTAATGCAAGAGATGACAGGTAGCTGTTACGTGGAAAATTATTATTAATGGGTTTCTTAAGGAGTACTCCAGAAGCCAAAACGATACTGAAAATCGATCTCTGTATCAAATTTGCAACAAATTTTCTTAATAGAACCTACAAGTTTGGAATTACAATTTTAATGGAAAAATTCAAAAAAGGAATAAAGGGAGGGAAATTTAACGTTGTTATAGAGCAATTACAAGTATTGAAATTTGTACAATTTTTAAAAATATTATAAAAAGTTAATAACTTGTTTTTTGGAACAAGTATTTTATTTTATAGGGAAATGTAATGGGCACACATTTTAAGATGCAAAAAAAATTTTCGTCGATAAATGCCTAGCCCCTGCACTCAGAAAAAAAATTCTTGAACAAAAAAAATTTGGTTCTATGGTTAAAAGAACAAAAAATTTAGTTGATTTAACTAAATTGTTTTCTAAAACATGAGGTTCAAAAAAAAAATATACATAATTTTCAAAGAAAAATGTGATGCATAATTGATATTTTAACCAAAAAAGATTGTAATTTTAAATAAAATAAGTTGAAGTTATCCAAAAAAGATTAATTCACAACAAAATAGTTAAATCCTCAAACAAACAAAAATAATAATTTTCAACCAGTTATATTTTTAACCAACAAATATTAATTTTCCACCGAAAAACACCATTTTTCAATCAAATAGTTTCATTTTCAACGAAATAAATGATTTTTTAACAAAGTATTTCAATTTTTAACCAAGTGGTTGAATTTCCAATGAAAAATATGAATTCTTAACAAAAAATGTAATGGATGATATTTCAGTTCAAAAATATTTTAATTTAAAATGAAAAACAGTTCATTCATCGAAAAAATATAGTTTATCAATAAAATACATGGAAAATGATAAATCTTCGACCAAAAAAGTCAATTTGGAACAAAGTAGTTCAACTTTTAACAAAGTAGCTGAATTTTTAACCAGAAGATGAATTCTGAACGAAAAATTTACAATTTTATATTCAAACTAAAAACTATTTTAATTTTAAAGAAAATGAGTGAAATTCATAAAAAACTGATTTTTATAAAAATAGTTAAATCGTTAACCAGGAAACATTAACTAGAAATCTTTTGAATTATTTTTGAAAACTGTAAAAATTGATTTTCAAACATAAAAAATCATTTAAAAATTTCCCAGGAATCTTAAGAAAAGTTTTTATTTTCTTGATACCTCTTAAAATTCTAAAAAAGCTTTAAAAGTTTATTTTGAAATCTTCAAAATGCTACATTTTGTTTTAAATTTTTTGACATATTTTCAAAACTTTTAAATATCTTTAAAAATAATTTGAATTTTTCCTGACATTATTTTTAAATTCCGTGAAATAAAAAAAAATATTCTAAAATCTTCAAGATTTTTTTGTTGATAATTTTGGGAATATTTTTAAATACTTCAAAATCTTTTTAAATATTCTATTAAAATTAATTTGAAAAAATAAAAAATTATTAAAGGCTTTCACCGGAATATTAAGATTTTTTTTTATTTTCTTGTTACCTCTCAAAATCCTTGAAAAGTTTCAGAATTTTATTCCGAAATCTTCAAAAATTTACAATTCTACATTCAGTTAACAAATTTGTTTAATCTTTTCAAATTTTGAATTATTTCTAAAAGTTTTCCAAAGCTTCTTAATATATTTTTAAATCATTTTAACTGTTGCTCAGATTTTAGAAGAACCTTGCAAAATTACAAAAATTGAATTAAAAAAAAATATCTTTTGTTTTCCCAGGAACGTTATAAATTTTTTTTTAAACCTTTCTAAATTCTTCAAAAGCTTATTTTTTTCGAAATCTTTAAAAATCTACATTTTGATGTAAATTTTTTTAAATCTTTTTAAGATTAAAATTATTACAGAAGTCCATAAATAACATTTATTGACACATGTACTTATAAAATAAACAAGTAATATCGAATAAAAAATTGCGTTACCTTACATATTTGCTAATATAATTTGAGGAGATTTAATAGAAGATATATAAAAAATTATGAAAAAGTTAAAGGGGGGGGGGGGCATTTAAAAATGTATGTAAACTGGCACTAACTATACTGATTATTCTCGAACCCAATATCCGGATGTTTTTCAGAATCGAAAAAATTAGTCAAAATAGGTGGAAGACACCTACAAAAAAGGTTTTCGTAGCCTATTAAGTCGTTAATAAAGTTGACTATGATAAGGGTTAAAGTTGGCTATGGTACGGGGTAAAGTCGCCTATAGGGTACGAGGTATAGTTGTCCAAGGTACGGGGTAAAGACGGCCCGGGCACGGGGTCAAGTCGGCTAGGGTACGGGGCAAGGACGGCTAGGCCCTAGCCTCTAGGGAACGGGGTAAACTCAGCTAGGGACTTCCTCTAACTCACCTCCCCTCACTCCTCCACCCGGGAAAAAATACCAAAACTATAAGGGTTTCTGCCCGGGGCTGCGAAACCCTAAAAACAAGATCTGCGGAGAAAGGCGTTAGATTTTCGAGGGAGCGTTAATTGTTCCAGGAACACTGGATGCAAGAAATTAAGAGGACGTATAGGTAGCGGTTCTTGGTATCATGAGGATCGTAAAGTAGGCAGGAAGTCCATGCAGAAGGAAAGGTTGTATCAAGGGCCAGCGGCCGTGAAACAAAGCAGAAGCCGCCAGCCGTGTAATTGGACTCCCCCTGAAAGACTTGATTCTCGTTTTGAGAAGAGGAGAGAAGAAGAATAAGAAAAATAAGAGGAAGAAGTCTTTCTTATTTACTAATCGAGACCTCTACAGACAACACTCCAGAGTGCGCCAGCCACCCATGTGCTATGTCGCACTACCAGAACCAGTAACGTGCTTCTGACTGCCCCCTTGATTGTCTGATCGGGGAGTTCTCCGCCCCTGTTTTGTTCTCGTCCAGCTCAACTTCAACCCCTTTTGTCTGACCCTTTCTTCCTTCCTTTGACGAGGACCATACCTCTCGATCGTAGAGCTGGAACCAGAATCGGGAACTGACAGGAGCATATGTGCCACGACGATGTGACCTAATTTGCTAATTAGCTAGGCGACGCGACGGTCTTGTGGTCTGTGTAGATGGAGATAATTGATAATGGTTTTGCTTAGAAGGAGTTTAATTAGAATGATTGGGGGAAGGCATTTTGTTGGGAGGGAAAGTTGAAATATGATGATATGGGTGGCTGTTTTCAGTAGATGTTGGGTTTGGATTTTTAGAAGCTGAGGTTAGAAGGGGATTCATGAAATGAAAATTTGTAGATAATTGGTACTGGTTTTGGAAAGAAGGACATTAATTAAATTGATTAGGGGAAGGAGTTCTATTGGGAGGAAAAATAATAGATGATGGTACGGTCAAATGTATTCAGTACAGCAGATGTTGGGTTCGGATTATTAATAGATTCAGAAAAGGATTAATGAAGTAAATTTTTTGTAGGTAATTGGTACTGGTTTTGGATGGAAAAAGTTTAATTAGAATGATTAGGGGAAAACATTTTGTGAAAAGAAAAAATTAGTAGATAGTGGTATATGGGTGGGTGTATACGAAAGAGGTTCACAATTTAAAGATTAGAGATTTACAAATGTTTGCTACTGGTTTTGGTGAGAAGATATTTATTTATAATGATTGAATGTATTTAGATATAGGAGAACATCTGAAAAGCCGAGGATGGCATTTAAGCAGATGTACTGAATAAGAGCAGAAGTCAAGTTTAGGTTATTGGAAGCTGGGGCTTAGAAGTGTATGGATCTTAAATTTTAAATGAAGATAATTATCTTTATGATAAACGAGGATGGTCAAATAATGAGGAAGAAATAAATAAGAACGATGAATAATTCGAAAATGTTGGCTTCGATATAGTATGAAATTATGGGTGGATGTTGTGCTATGGACCATTAAAGCAATGCTACAGAAAAGTTTTAAGGAAAGATATGTTAACTAATAGAACAGGATAAGTAGAGATAAGTAGTAATAAAAAGGAGCTGGAAGAGAAAATGAAGAAGAATAAAAAACAAACCCTAAATAAAATAAAGAAGATTTTTATGAGTTTGGGGACAAACCGAACGGAAGAATTTAAAAGAGACGTCAAATCTAAATACGTACATTGTGTGTACATCCTCTAACTTTTGTCCTTCACTAATAACAATAAGCAACTGAAAGTTGAGGATGAAATAAAATATAATCGAAGGAGACCTAATAAGGGAAAGAACAGATCTTCAAATTATAATAGAGCAAATATGCAATAGAAGTTTATAAAACTTGACAAAATATTAAATTAATGAAGAGGAGGCAAACAAAGAAAGGAAGAGTAAAGAATATAAGGGAATGTTGTAAAAGAGAAGGAAGATCAAAAAACGATAAAATGGAAGATAGAAAAATACAGAAAGAGTATAGAAAGTATGATGGAATAATTTGAGAAAGATATAGTTTGACAGAGATTGAGAACTATAAAAATTTGTAAGCAACAGGATTTGTTGGAAATAAGGTAGGGTAAGGTGTAAAGGGAAATGTGTAAAGAAGCTCAAAGTCACAAAAAGGACATTAGGATCTAAAGAAACATTTTAAAGACCCTCTAACTTCTGTCCTCCACTTAAAAACACAATCCCAAAGAAGATGCAAGAGCCCTGTTTATCGCACCGAAGACGATTTCTGTCCTCCTAAACTCCTCGGATACTAAACTTGCACTACCAGATTCGAAGTCGTTTCTTACGCGTTTCCTCGGAAGTGGTAAAAAAAAAGGGGATGGAAAAAATATAACTTGGGTGTGGGTGCATTTCCTGTACATCGTCGACGTCTCAAGAGCGGTTAGGTATATCTATATACCAATGTATAGGTGAATCCAGCTGTAGTAGCAAGCTCTCTACGGGAGTAGCGAAGCCAGGGAAGTTTCGCTCGAGAGCGTGACGGGGGTGGAACGAAGGGTGGCATGCCTACGCCACGAGCTACAAAAGAGGAGGTCGAGGGAGAAACAGAGACAGGGTGAAAAAGAGAGACCTGAAGAGAGACAACATCAGAGGAAGAGAGAAACTTCTGGGGTGAGAGGAAGATAGAAACCCTGAGGGTGAGGGGTTTTAGGGGTGCTTTCGGGGTGCCAAGGGGCGAGGGGGATGAGCCAGAGTTGGAGCGATGGCAGAGTATTGATTTAGTGGGTTTCACCTTCTCCTTCTATTTGTCCCTCTCATTCTACATCTCTACGTCTCCGCGAGGGTATCAAGCGTTTCAGCCCATCCGCCGACGACGCCGCCGCCATTCTGTATTTCTGACGGGAAAGGCCTATATTGCTATTCTAAGGAAAATTCACAACTACAGGCATCAATTATCGTCATCTTCCATCCTACTATCCTTTTAATCACATGCTTTTTAAAGAGACTATTTTTGAACAATTGTCAATTTAATGGTTTGAAAAACAAATAAAAATTGTTCGTCACATTTTGAAACATTTGGATTTCAATGTTAGCATATTGCATTTTAATAAACTTTGAATTAAATAATTAGACAATTAAAACATGGTGTGGAAGAGATCAAGTGGCCTTTTAAACAAATCTGTTGATAGATGGAGTACTTGGTTGATTCAATAATAAAATTTTGTTGGGTCAATCATCATATCATTTGTGGACACCAAAGCCACGAAACAAACAACCAGTATTACTATTGAGGGTCGTAAAAAGCCACGAAAAATTTATAAAACATTTTTAACCATTTTAATTTTAATCGCTCCTCGTGCATCAACTTTTTATAGATTTCTCCCGAAGAGCAGGAAAAACTATTAGACCGATTTGCAAGCTCATCTCATCGTCCTGAATTGAACCGGTAAAGCAGGTTCGAAGATCCTAGTAAAAAGTAAATCAAATCCCCGGATAAAAGCGTAATTGACTTTACTTTTTGGCGTAATTTGTATAAATTAAAAACTGCTTTGCGTTATGGATAATTTATCTTCACACTGATGAAAATCGCGATAATTCATCGGAATGGAGGTGTTTACGAGTCCGATGGTGGTCAGATTATTAATTGCACCTCCGACACGAGCAGATAAGCTGGGATGATCATAAAGGAAGTGGGAGAAGACCACCCCTTTTGATAATCTTTTCTGCCAGCTGATTCGCTTGACCTACTATCTGATCACTTCACGAAGGCCTCTTTAAAACAACTCTACATTTTTTAAATTTACTGTTAAAAGAAACATTGCGAAAAAGCTTAACAAATTAAAAATGTAGTAGCTTTTAACTAATATTGCTCGGAGCCCCATTGATGTAAATGTTAGGACATCAGGGCGAGAGCTTATTCAAAAACTTTTTTTCTGACTAGGTCAACTATATTTAACAATACCATCCTGCAGTGGCCTAGCACTAACGCTTCCATCAACCGGTCTCCTAGCAATATAAGTTACGGCCTTGAAACAAAGAAATAGTAAAGAAGATAAGGGAATGTTGTAAAAGAGCAGGAAGATTAAAAAACGGAAAAGAAATAATAAACGAAGTAGAAGATTAGAGAGGACATAGATAGTGACCGCACTAACGCTTTTATCAATTCCTAGCAATGTTAGTTAAAAACTGTTCCAGATTCATACTTACAGTTACCGGAATAAAAAAGAAGTTTATCTGAAAGAGTGACCCATCCTTCATTTATCTATACAATCTATTAGAGTTTATCAATCCGGATTTGTTCTGGTTTCGTGAAAAAAGGGCTTTTAGCAAAGCCATAATTTTTTATTCATTGAAAGGACAGCCGCTTAGCAGTTGGAGAACACGGAAGGGAAGAGAAGATACTATCTCTATATAGTTAAGAGGTGTTTACAACTCTGGCAGTGAATCTGTGGGTAAGTGGGAGAGAAGATGGCAGTAAATATTCCTGGTTCCTACTTCTCTCCACACTCCACTCGCCGATCCTAACCGTTTCTCCCTGATGCCCCCTTTATCCATGCGAGGCACTCGTTGCAGAATTCCAATTTACCCTACTCTTTCCTCTTCGATAGCAGACGGCGTTCAAAACGAAAACATCCAATTGATTGCATTCGTCGCTTCCTCCCTTTTTCTATCCAATTCGAGTAATTTGGAGTGAGCGCGACACGGGGCTAAGCGGGGCATGTGGGGTAAAGCGGGACACTTTACACTACAGGATCTCCGCCCGTTTTTCAACCAGAAAAATCAATGCCTCTATCAGGAAGAAAATGGAATTGCAATCATAAGCAACTTTTTATGAATTCATACCATTTCTGCATAAAATGTTTTTTCTGAAATGAATAATTTATCTTCAAACTATAAATTCATCCAAATTAAATCATAGTGTCATAATGGACATGGGTATGATTGGAGGTCATAGGGATGGGATTTTGTCGTAATATAGTTGAGTCGCCCTTTCAGTTCGAGCTCAAATATCATAGCAAAGGTTACTTCGGACAACCTTAGAAGACCCACCCCTTCGCCTCCGGCTCTCCCTCGAGAACGATCCGCAAAGTTTTCCAGAGAGGAAATTGCCAAGCCGTCAAGTCGTCGGAGAGGAATATTAGAAATTCCTTGGTGGAAACTGATGTTGGGAGGATTTAGGACTGTCAGGAAAAAGATACATGGAAATACGATCGACCATCGGCAATGTCCTCTGCTACCCTATTGGACACGAGACTTCAAGACATGCCCTTTAAAACGTGAATCTAGACATTTAATTAAAAACAGGGACGATTGAAAGTTTCACGAGGAAATTTAGTGCTCTCTAATCCTTTAAAAGGGGAATTTTACAGGGTAGCGGCAAAACTTAATTTTCCAAAATTGAGACGCTGACTAATAGCTTTTTACAAGTTCAAAAAGCATTAACCTTATTGTGAATACAGTGCTACACAATATTGAACAACAGAAATTGGTGTTGATTCGAGATGATTTGAGACTGAAATAGCTTGATGATTGACCCCTGGTTATTGTGAAGATTCTCTGAATCGAAGGTCATGTTCACAGTACCAATGAGAGTGAGAAGAGTAACTATGACCTCGTGTGGTTTCAAAGGTCACCATTTAGTGGATGAATATCGTTCGATATGGCTACTCAGTGAATGCTGGCTTGATACCTATTGGCATCTTGCCAACCTTTGCAGACCATTTGTAATATTTACAATCCCAGTTCAGAAATCATGATTTCAAAACATGGAGATCAGCACATCTTTTTGGATTATTGATGCTCTTCGTTCAAGTGAGAGATTTAGAGAGAAAGGATGGTGTATATATTATGTGAAGATTTTCTAACTGTGACAGTGTTTTTTGCAACGAGGGGCCCGCATTTGTCTCTGAATGTTGTCTCTGGAACGGTGGGTACCCACGATGGAATTCCAGATGCGGGAGCAGAGGCGTAGACTCTGGGTTTCTTTGAGGAAGTTTCTGAGGAATGCTGCTGCTAACATATCTTAGAGTTAATGGTTCTTTGGAAAATGGAGGTAGATGATTGTACACGAAAAAAATAAGTCGTCGAAACTTTACTTGACTGTATAAGACTTTAGGATTGGCCCGAGGGGTTAATTACTCGAATTTTTGGTTGCAAGATTTCTTTTATGGTGCAAGATGTTTTTGAAGATGCAACATGTTTTTTTAAGATGTTTTTGATGGTCGTGTTTTCCAGATGTATTGAAGATGTTTTTGAAAATACAACATGCTTTCTTGTTGCAAGATGATTTTGAAGTTAATGATTCTTTGGAAAATAAAGGTAGTTGATTGTGCATGAAAAAAATAAGTTGTCAAAACTTTACTTGACTGTCCAAGACTTGAGGATAGATCGAAGTGGTTAATTATACTTGGATTTTTGGTTGCTAGATTTATTGATTTGTTTTGGTAGCAAGATTTTTTGGAAGTTGTAAGATTTTTTGAAATTGCAAGATTTTTTTAAGATCCATGATGTTTTTGGAGATACTAGATGCTTCTTTTGTTGAAAGATGTTTTTGGTTGCAAGATTTCTTTTATGGTGCAAGATGGTTTCGAACATGCAAAATGGTTTCGAACATGCAAGATGTTTTCTGAAGATGTTTTTGATTGTGATGTTTTTCAGATGTTCTTTATGGTGATATTTTAAAGATGTTTTTGAAAATACAACATGTTTTGTTGTTGCAAGATGATTTTGAAGTTAATGATTCTTCGGAAAATAAAGGTAGTTGATTGTGCATGAAAAAAATAAGTTGTCGAAACTTGACTTGACTGTCTAACTAAGACTTTAGGATAGGCCCGAAAGTTTAATTATACTCGGATTTTTGGTGGCCAGATTTGTTGATTTGTTTTTGTTACAAGATTTTTTTGAAGTTGCAAGATTTTTTTTGAAGATGCATGAGGTTTTTGAAGATACCAGATGTTTGTTTGGTTGAAAGATGTTTTTGAAGTTAATGAATCTTTGAAAGATGGAGATAGTTGATTGTACACGGAAAAAATATGTTTTCGAAACTTTACTTGAAAGACTTTAGAATAGGCCAGAGGGATTAACTAATCGAATTTTTGGTTGGAAGATTTGTTGATTTGATTTGTATTAGTTACCAGATTTTTCGTTGGTCAATTTCATATATTTTAAATATATTTTTATAGATTGTATAGAGAATACATGAGATTGCATGGCCCTTACAAAAAATATTATAAACCTATAATGATTTTCTTCTAATTTTTTCATAATTATAGAAAATTCATTATAGAAAATCATGATACAGAAAACTATTATAGAATAATCAGCATTGAAATAAAGAATACAAAAATATTAAATGAATTAATGTAAAATTTAGAGAAACCACAAAGCAACGATTTATTTTACATCGCCAATAATCTCATATGTAAGTACACAAAAATAGCTAACCATGAAAATCTTTTGGAATCACTTTAAATTCATTGAAATCTTTGAAATCTCTTGAAATCCACATATAGATATCTGTAGAAATAATTTTAAATCACTTGAAAATAAAATTGATTACATTTATTCCCTAAAGTTCTCTAGAAATCCGTTGAAAACCCTTGAAATTGGTAAAATCTTTGACATATTTGAAGATCCTATAAAATTACTTAAATCTTGTAAAATTCTTTCAGATTTATTCCCCAAAATTCTCTAAAAATTCGTTCAAATCCCTTTAAATGATTGGAAATTGTAAAAATTCATTACAATAAGTAGAAATCATCTGACATCCCTTAAATATAAAATAAATTAAACTTATTCATTAAAGTTCTCGAAAAGAAAAAAAAAACAGTTCAAATTCCTAACAAAATTTTAATCTTTCGAGATTTAATAAAATCATTTAAATCTTTTAAAATCCCCCAGGTGGACATATTATATATAGTTCATATATAGTGTGAACTATTATATATAATATCCATTTGTTTTATATAAAAAATGTATAAAACAAATGAATATTATATATATTACTTCACACTACATATAAACTATATATAATATTTCCGCCTGGGCCCTTAAAATTTAATTTAATTTTACTTATTTTCCAAATTTTTTTCTGAAAATTTCTCAAAATCTTTGCAAATTCTACAAAATTCTTTTAAATTACATGACATTTTTTTAATCTCTTAAAATACCCTTGAAATTTAATTTAATTAAATTTATTTTTCGAAATCCATTGAAATCTTTGGAAATCCCATCTCTTGACATTCTTCCGAATCTCTTAAAACCCCTTGAAATTTGTTTCAATAAACTAGAATAAAAAATATTTAAAATCCTTGGAAATCTTTTGCAATCCCTTAATATTTAATAAAACTCTAAAAAAATTTCTTTTAATTTTTAAAAATACCCTAAAATATTAAAAATATTTTGGTATCCCTTCGAATTATTGAAATATCTTCAAAATCCTTGGAATCTTTTCAAATAACCTAAAATATTTGGAAAGAATTCAAGAAAATTCTGAAATAGGTATAGTTCTGAATTCAATAGCGGTTAACCCATTGGTTAATTTATTTTTTAAAAGTCACTAAGGGACGACTGAAAAATACCGAAAAATAAAATTCCCGACACAGTAAAATTCCCGAATCGGACAATTTCCAATTAACAAAATTCTCGAATGATAAAAATTCCGAATAATAAGATTCCCGAATTGGAAAAGTCCCGAATAATAAGATTTCCGAATAATAAAATTCTCGAATTGAAAAATTTCCGAACCTAAACAAATAAAGCCTTTTCCACAATAATTGATTTCCAAATAACAATAAATCAAATTACCGAACAGTTTATAATATTCCCGAATTTGAAAATTCCCGCATAATAAAATTCCGGAATGATAAAATTCCCGAATAATAAAATTCCCAGATTTAAACAATTAAAGTCATTTCTGAAAGGGACGACTGAAAAATAACGAATGATAAAATTCCCGACACAGTAAAATTCCCGAATCGGAAAATTTCCAATTAATACAATTCCCAAATTATAAAAATTCCAAATAATAAGATTCCCGAGTTGGATAATTCCCAATTAATAAAAATCACGAAAGAAAATTACCGAATTATAAAATTTCCGAATTTCAAAAATTAAAACATTTGTTTAAAAAAATATTATTCATTTATTAAAGATACAATAATCCATTATTTTAATAATTTTTATAATTTTATTAAATAAAAAATATTTATAAACAATTTTTTTTAATTGTTCAAATTCGGGAATTTTGTAATTTGGGAATTTTCTAGTTCGGATATTTTATAATTTGGCAATTTTCTGTCATAAATCTTATTATTCGGGAATTTTATTATTCGGAAATTTTCCAATTAGGTAATTTTACAGTGTCAGGAATTGTATTTTTCGGGATTCTTTAGTCGTCCCGTCACTAAAGTAATTTTTTCATTTAAAAAAGTGAATACCCTGCACCACTCTCAATAGAAAATATTCCTCTAAAATTGAACCGAACATCATCATCAAAAAATACAAATGTAAATCCAAAAAATAATTTCCTCACAGTCTTTCCTCTTATGGATACCACACATCGAAAAAAGGCGGGAATCGAGTTGTAATCGCGAGAAAGGCACAGCTGCTTCACGCACCCTCTTTCTTCAGGCTGGACGCATGATCGTCTGATCAAGGGATTCCAGGGATGAGAGTCTAAGAGTGAGAGAGAATAAGAGTGAGAGAGACAGAGAGACAGAGAGATAGAGACCAAAGAAGTATAAAAAAGGAAAAGGAAAGAGAAACTAAAGGAGAGACAGAGGGAATGAGAGTCGAAAAGAGTGACATGATAGGGGGTGAGGGGGAGGACCATGAGGATGTGGGTTGAGGGTGGTGGAGGGTGGGTGGGAAGAGAGGAAACACGAGGGTCCAAGCGAGGATGGGAAAGCGTTGCTGACGGCGGCTCGACCGATACCAGAGCCACCGCGTAGCTGGAAATGAAAGAGCAGCTCGATGGGCGATAACTCATTCGTGAACCGAACGAGGCAGCTGAATCCAGCGATGCACGTGCACGATTCAAAGAATGGGCGTCGCTGGTACGCGCTAGGGAAACGGAGCCGCAATACACGCAGTTTACGCTAGAGCCGCGCTTTCTTGATCAAGCCGCGAGCATTGAGAGATTAAAGATCTTATCTAGCGGTTAACCCTCGCCTCGCCCGGAAAAAGTACGGAGGAAAAATATCCGCGCACTCAATTAGCCTCGGGTTAATATCCAATAAACTTAATTTACCCAGATTTTCGCAACACCCACTTCGCTTTTTGTATTAAAAAATAAGGAAAAACGTGAGTTTGATTTGACCTAGAGAAAAATAAAGTTTCGTAAGGGCTTGGTTTTTTCAAAATGAAGTTGCACGGTGGGACTGAAACAAGTTTTAATGGAGGTTGCAAGTAAATCGGATTTTTGGATTGCTTCTGGTAATGTGGCATCCCGCGAAGATTTTAAGATGAAAATGAATGTATTGTATTATATATCGTAAATTATTATTTATATTTTAAATATATTTAATAACATTTTTTAACCGAGTTTACTATTGATTGTTATTGTTTGTAACCCCATGAATATTTTAAGCATAAAATAAAAATAATCAGAAACGTAATTTTTGAAAAAAACAATTTTTGTATTTAATTCAAATGAAATCATTCGGTACATCTAACTGAAAACTGTATTAATTTGGCATATTTTTGGTACCATAATATTTTATTTAGAGAATATAAATATCAACGCAAAATAGTTTGCTTACGTGAATTTTAATTTACTTTAATTTAATTTTAATTCCTATACATAGCGTTTAATTGTAAGTTGTGCAATGCAATCTATTAAAATAACTTTAACAAATATAACCCATATAATCATTATCTTGTCATATTTTTTTCATTTTCCAGTAATTAAATGTAAAAATCGCTAAATTACCATAAACAAAAACATCTCATTTACTCTTAACTTTAATTTGAAATTGGTACAGCCCCACTGTGCGTGAATTTTTGTTTCGGTTGGATATAAAGGCAGAGTGAAAATGATAAAATAATTGAATCGTTTGAGCATCGGGGGGAAAAATTGCGGCTTGACATCCGAAAAAAGAAAAAAATAATAATTTTGAAGTCGGTTAAAATCTTCTGTTCTCTTTTTTAATTTAAAAATTCCAAAATCTAAAAATTAAAAAAAATTCTATCGAATCAAAAATTATGGCGAATTTGTTAAATATAGTTTCTGCTAGTGAACAATAATACAACATGAGAAATAAAAAAAAAAATTGCCTACAATAGGATTTTTGAAAAGTGTGCAAAAAGCGGGACGACGAATATAAAAATCCCGAATTGGATGATTCTACAACAATTTACAATATTACCAAATTTGAAAATTCTCAAATAAAAAAATTCCCGGCATTTTATTATATAACCAAATTTGAAAGTTTCCGAATTAATATTCCCGACAGAAAATTGCCAAATTCAAACAATTAAAAAAAAATTGTTGATAAATATTATTTTTTTTCATAATACAATGATAAACTATTCTAATTAAAAAAATTTTTTATGTAAAAATTCGGAAATTTTAGAGTGTCGGATATTTTATAATTCGGCAATTTTCCATCGGGAATTTTATTATTCGGGAACTGAATTCTCAAACTGAAATTTCTAAAAGTTTTAACTACGAAGAGGACTTAAAAACTCAACAAATTTAAATGGAAACAATGATATAGTTAAAGTGTACAATTTTAAGTTGAAGGACTTCAAAGAGTGATTACAAGTTAAATTTGTATTAACTTGAAAGATTCTAAATTCGAATTTAAAAGAGTAAGTGATTTCAAATGAATAATTAATATAAAGTGATTGCAAGTGACTTCAAATGATTTCAGGCGAATTCAAAGTACACAAGTTTTCGAAGAAATGGTTATTAAATTGTTTTTAGAAATAAATACTGAATCTATCAAACCTGACTAAATAAAAAGGAAGCCTGAAAAATCCCGACAAATAAAATTACCGACACCGTAAAATTCCGGAATTGGAAAATTCCCGACAGTTTATAATATTACCGAATTGGAAAATTCCCGACAATTTATAATATTACCGAATTTGGAAATTCGCGAATAATAAAATTCAAGACTGAAATTTGTCGAATTAAAAAATATCTGAACTAGGAAATTCCCAAAGTTGAACAATTAAAGAAATTGTTTTAAAATATATTATTTATTCATTAAAAATACAAACTTCAAATATTTGTATGCAAAAAGAATTTTTATTGTTTAAAGGTGTTCAAAAATTATTTTTTGAATTTGAAATAACAATAATGGAAAAAAGTCTGCAGGATTCAATTCGGAAATTATTTATCTAGAAATTTATTTTTAATTCTTTAAATTAGAAATTCGATTTTTGAGAACGTTTTCTCAAAATTTTAAACCAACATTTTTCATCCAGAAATATATTTATTTTAATTATTTTTATTTTAAATTCAAACAATAATAAAAAAAAACTATAATCATTCAAATAAATTCTCTTTGATAAAAATATTTGATTGAGCAGAATGAAAAATTCCGAAAAATAAAATTCCCGAATAATAAGATTTCCGAATAATATAATTCCATTTCAATTGCAGACAAAGAAATTGTTATATTGTACAATTTTAAGTTGAAGGAATGTAAAGAGCAATTATAAATTAAATTCTTATTAACTTGAAAGATTCTAAATTCGGATTTAAAAGAGTAAGTGATTTAAAATGAATAATAAATATAAAGTGATTGCAAGTGACTTCAAATGATTTCAGGCGAATTCAAAGTAAACAAGATTTCCAAGAAATGGTTACCAAATTTTTTTTAGAAATAAATACTGAATCTATCAAACCTGATTAAATAATAGGGACGCCTGAAAAATCCCGAAAAATAAAATTCCCGACACCGTAAAATTCCCGACACCGTAAAATTCCCGAATAGGAAAATTCCCGAATTGGAAATTTCTTCACAATTTATAATATTAACAAATTTCGAAATTCCCGAATAATAAAATTCAAGAGGGAAAATTGGCGAATTAAAAAATATCTGAACTAGAAAATTCCCGAAGTTATTAATTAAAGGAATTGTTTAAAAAATATTATTAATTAAAAATACAAATTTCAAATATTTTAATAAAGAAAGAATTTTCAATGTTCAAAGGTGCTTAAGAATTATTTTTTGAATTAAAAATAACGACAATGGAAAAAAATTTGCAGGATTCAGTTCGGCACGAATTTATCTCAAAATTTATTTTTTAATTGTAAATTTAATTTTTTTAAACTTTTTCTCAACATTTTCAAACAAAATTTTTCATCCAGAAAAACACGTTTTTTCAATTATTGTTATTTCAAATTCAAACAATAATACTAAAGAAAACCTATAAACATTAAAAAAAGATTTCTTTGATAAAAATATTTGATTCGGTCGGGAATTTTTTTTTTTTTTTTTGTTTGGACGACTGAAAAATCCCGAAAAATAAAATTTCCGACACTGCAAATTCCTGAATTGGAAAATTCCCAAATAATAAAATTCCTGAATTACCAAATTTCCTAAGAATAAACTTCCCAACCGTTTATAATATTAAGAATATTAAAATTCCCGAATAATGAAATTCCCGACAAAAAATTGCCAAATTATAAAATATCCGAAGTAGAAAATTTCCGAATTATGAAATTCCCGAATTTGAATTACAAAAGTTTTTGTGAATATTTTTTTTAAATTAAAATACAATAATCAAATATTTTTATTTAAACAATTATTTTTAATGTATAAAGCTTTTAAAATTATTATTTGAATTTAAAATAACATTGTAAATTCAAACAATAATTTTAGAAACTTTAAAAAATAAAAATAATTTTTGTGTAAAAATATTTGATTATTATATTTTGAATAAATAAATGACATTTATAAAAAAAGTTAACAGTTGAAATTTTGGAACTTTCTAGTTCGGATATTTTATAATTCGGCAGTTTTCTGTCAGGAATTTTATTATTCGGGAATTTTTAAATTCGGTAATACTATAAACTGTTCGGGAATTTTATTATTCGGGAATTTTATAATTCTGTAATATTATAAACTGTTCGGGAATTTTATAATTCAGAAATTTTATTATTCGGGGGTTTTTTTTTTATTCGGAAATGTTCTTATTCGGGAATTTTATAATTCAGGAATTTTATTATTCGGAAATTTTCCAGTTCGGGAATTTCATTATGCGGAAATTTTATTATTCGGGAATTTTACAGTTTCGGGAATTTTATTTTTTGGGATTTTTCAGTCGTCTCATTTGATTTTTGTATTTTTATTGAATCAATAATATTTATTTAAACAAAATTTTAATTTTTTAAATTCGGGAATTTCTAGTTTGGATATTTTAAAATTCGGCAATTTTCTGACGAGAATTTTATTATTCGAGAATTTTACAATTCGGAAATTTGAATATTCGGTAATTTTATTTTTCGGGAATTTTATTATCCGGAAATTTTCTTATTCGGGAATTTTCTCATTCGGGAATTTTATAATTCAGGAATTTTATTATTCGGTAATTTTCCAATTCGGGAATTTTATTTTGCGGAAATTATATTATTCGGGAATTTTACAGTTTCGGGAATTTTATTTTTCGGGATTTTTCAGTCGTCTCATTTGATTGTTGTATTTTTATTGAATAAATAATATTTAATTTAAAACAATTTAATTGTTTACATTCGGGAATTTTCTAGGTTGGATATTTTAAAATCCGGCAATTTTCTGACGTGAATTTTATCATTCGGGAATTTGACAATTCGGACATTTGAATATTTTGTAATTTTATTATTCGGGAATTTTATTTTTCGGGATTTTTGAGTCATCCCAAATAAAATTTAGAACGTGTTTTAAACCCATAGATCAACAAAATTAATTATCCTTTTGTTAATTGCATAGAAGAACTTTGTGGGAATGAAAATTTAGAGATGTGACCACTGAGACGTTGAAACGAGAACTAATATGTCGAGAAGAACTACTACAGAAACGGGACTTTTTAGTTTTCTATTTGGTGTACGTGCGACTTTCCCGGATTTTCCGGGACCGCGGGTGGGGAAAAAGTGAAACTGCAGCGGCATTGTGCTTGTTTTTCTGTCTCGGCAAAACTAGGGACGTGAGCTGCCCTCACGGCCGCGACCCTCGGAATGCACAACTTTCACTGCCATAAAAATATAAAGTCCCTCTGGCCCGGCTCTCCCTTGTCCCGAAATGTTACGTAAATCGAGGGCTCTAAATCTTTGTTCGCTTAGCATCCAAGGAAAACATCACAATACGGAAACGAGCCGGCTACTAATAGCACTTTGTGGGGCAGTAAAAATAAGCTTCTTCTTCCTATTTTATGAAGTGCCGGCATTTAAATTAGGTCATTATTGGATTTATGGTGTCAAAGGCCCGGATTCCGAAACACGTTGTAAATTATGCGAACTGGAATAAAAACTGTTGATTCTGAACTGCTGATTCGTTCAGTACACAAATATACAGAAGGAGCAAAAGCAAAACTAACAAGAATGAAATCGAAAATGACCTTCCAGACTGACTGAAAATATAATTTTCAAAATTCCCGGTCTTTTCGCAGATTTTTCCCTGAACAATTTTTCATTTTTCCTGGTCACACATATTCAGAAACCAGAATTTGAATCTTGCAACATTTTTAAATACAAATTCCTACCTTATCGTCATTGAGACCGTTCCACAGATGAAATGGTTCGTGTCCGTGCTAAGTTTCTAGAATGTGCTTGGAGGTTCCCGATGAAGAGAAGAATTTGCTTAATCACCTTCAAAGTTATTTATTATCTCAATTAGGCAATATAATTTTGTGACATCATCGGGAACCATCGAGAAGATTCTAGAAGCTTAGCACGGACACGAACCGCCTCAACTGTGGAACGGCCTCGATGTCGGTAAAGTAGGACTTTGTATTTAGAAACACCTCTGCCTATCCTTTGTTTAAAAACGGAACAAAATATGAATTTTTAATCCAGAAGGACGAATTATCAACAAAAAAGTTGAATTTCCGGCCAAAAAAAGGTGACTTTTGAACAAAATAGTTGAATTTTTTAAAAAGTTGTTCAGTTTTCAATCTACAAAGATGAATTTTGAACCACATAGTAAAATATTTAAACAAGAAAGATTAAGCTTCAGCTAAAAACAGTTTGCATTTTTAACCAAATAATTAAATTTTTTAGACAACAGTTTAATTTTCAACAGAAAATAGATTAAGTTTCCATCCAAAGGGACGCATTTTCTGTCCCAGTAGGTGTAGGTAGACGAAGGTTCAACAAAACCGTTTTATTTTCAAACAAGAAGATAACCATTTAACATAAATTATTGAATTTTTTTTAGCAAAATAATAAAATTTTTAAAAAAGTAGTTTAACTCTCACCCAAAAAAGACCAATTTTCAACCGAAAAGACGCATTTTCTACGAAACAGTTGAATTTTCCACCAAAAAAGATTATTACATCAAAGAATTGAATTTTCAACAAAATGAGTAAATTTTCAACAAAATAGTTTACTTTTTAACCAAATACTAGAACTTTCCACATACAAAGATGAATTCGTAACCAAATAGACAAGTTTTTCAACCAAAAAATATTAAACTTCAACCAAAACATTTGAATTTTTTATTCTAAAAAAAGCGCAAATTTCAACCAAGAAGATTAGTTTTCTACCAAAACAGCCGATTTTTGAAATAAAAAATATGAATTTTCAACAAAAAATAGAAAAGTTACATTTTCTGTTTGAAAATTAATTTTTAATAAAAAAGAAACTACTTTCCAACAAAATAGATCAATTTATTTACAGCCAAACAGATGAACCTTCAACAACAAGAAAATGTTTAACAACGTGGATAAACTTTACCCAAGTAGTTAAATTTTCAATTAAAAAAAAATCATTTATTAACCAAAAATGGAATTGTTGCACTTTCGGTTAAAAAAATTAATTTTGAAAAAAAAATACTTTTCAACAAAGTACTTAAATTTTCAACTAACGAGATGAATTTTCAACTAAAATAATGAATCTTGAACTGAAATAGTTTAATTATTAGTTTTAAAAAATTAATTTGTTACCAAAAAAGAACGAATTTTTAACAACAACAAAAAACACGAATTTTCATCCAAAGAAATGAATTTTTATGTAATTTGATGAATTTAAAATAAGAAAAGTTTTTTTAACAAAGTGGTTTAACTTTCAATCAAGTAATTTAATTTTTATCCAAAAAATATGAATTCTCAGCGAATAATGTAATGGTAGATACTTCGACCAGAGAAAGATTTTAATTTTTAGTAAAAAGTTGAATAAAAAATAAGAATTAGATAAAAAGAGAGCTCAACAAAAGAAGATTAATTTTCAACAAAAACTTTGCATTTGCAACCAAAAAAGATGAAATTTCTACCAAAGGAGATGAATTTCTAAACAGAAAAGACAAATTAAAAAAAAATTAACTTTCAAACAAAAAAGGTTTCAATTTAATTATAAACCAAAAAAGATTGCAGTTGAATTTTTAACCAAAAATCTTGTAAGTTGAACACTAAAATATGATTTTTCAACAAAAAAGTGAAATTTCTACCAACTACAACAAAAGAAATGTAAATAAAAGGTAAATAAATTACTAACAAGAATATTATATCAGGGTGGCCACAAAAGGCAAAAAAATTACTTTTACAAAATCTCTAATTTCTCCATTTTCTCTGACCAATTTTTGATTTTTCCTGACCATTATTATAATTAAGTTAATATAATTATAGAAATCTCCTGCCATTTTTACGATTGTTTTCAAACTTTCAAAGTCCCTTGCTTTTCCTTGTATGACTTTCTCTGGACAATAAAATTCCCTGATTTTCCCAGCTTTAGTTTTTCTTTTGTCTAGAAAAATTCGTTTCTAATATTTAAAATAAGAATATTGTATGTAAATAAAAAATAAAAAGTAGTGGGAAAAATAACAATAAATGATTTCTAAAAAAACATTTGTGCCATTTTTATATACTAAATATGGGAGTATAATTTAATATAAATGACCAATTTATTCTAAAGACATAATTTTTATCTGTAATTAAAATACTTTGTGATTACATCTGATAATATGACTCTTATCGCTTTTACACATCGGTAGAATACTGCAGTTATGTTGGAAAAGTCATTTAATCATGAAAAGAATCTAGCTCACGTTAAGTTAATTATTCTCGATTAATTACGTGTCACTCAGATAACAAGATACATATAAACAAAAATTAATTAACCATAGAGAAAAAATGTACCTTTTCCACTCCTTAAGAATATATCACTTTGTCTACTTTATTCAGTATTTAGAAAATTAGCTATTACATAATTCCTCGTCTGAAGTTTAGTACCAATGGTTTCTTAATTTAAATGAACAACGTTTTTGTAAATTTAAGGAAACAAAATATCCATGCCACAAGTGCGCAGCTGTCTCAATATAAAAAATACAATTTTTATTTTAGTTATGTTTTTGTCATAAAAAGTTATGCTAATATGATTATTTTCGGCGAGCTAAAGTTAAATACGTCATTTGTATGCAGAACATTCCGAGCAACTTTGTCGCGTTTATCCGAAAAGAGCAAAGCGGCGTGATGGTAAACATAAAATTCTGAAACATGCTTATAAATTGTACGAATCATCAAATTTAAATTATTTCACTTCATTATCGATATTCTTTGCTTCCTTGACTAGAAAAAAAAAAATACACCTTATCAGTCCCAATTATATAAAAATTTAATTAAGATTATTAAAGGCTGAAGTTATACAATTTAAATTAGCCTTTTTTAAATTCAAACTGAAAGCTATTATTATAATTATTTCATTTATTATTTTAAATGGTAATTTTTTAAAGATGGAATAACTTTAAACTGAATGTAAATTATAATTTTGAATTTGAACAGGCATTTTTTTTAAACACGCTTCTTCTAAATTAGGATTAAAATTATTTTCCCGAATTCCCGTTCCATGTCAAACATTCTCTGTTCTAAGATTAAATTATAAGTCTTTATGCAATTTCCTATTACAAAATAAAAATTTGAATTCTTTAGAGAATTTCCTTTTTATATTTCATTCAATTTTATTTATTCACAGTCCAAATTCAGAAATATAATTCTTTTTAAAAAAATGCTCTATATCAAGTCAAAATTAAATTAATTTACAAAAGTTCCTATTATAACTTGGAAATAAAGTAACCCCCTTTTTTCCAAAATTTGAAAGAGGAAAGTTTCAAGTATGGACGAATTCTAACTTAAAATAGGGATTTTTTAAATTTGCTTTTACTAAATTAGAATTGAAATTCTCTTCCAAAATTTCGGTTTCATGGCGAAATTCCCTGTTCCAAATCAAATTATAAATCGAAATTTAATCCTGTTCTGAAGTAAATCTTTTTTTAAAACTTTTTAGCATCAATAATGCTTGAAATCACTATTATTTAATGAAAAAATATATGCTTTCTTATTTTTGTTTATTTTTAGCAAAAAAATGTCTGTCATACTGCAATATTGTGATCTTCAAATTTGATTTTCTCATAACAGAGTAATTTTTTTGTACCAAAGATTTTTTTATCATCATTCAGTAATCCCATATCTCCGTCACTAGTTTTTATTTATTAAAAAAAAATAAAAACTATTTTTCTAATCATTATTTAAAGCCGACTTTGGAAATCCATGAAATTTTAATCTCGAAATTCTTATTGATATTTTTAAATTGCAACTGTTTGGTTAAAAATTAATCAGTTCTAGTTGAGGATTCAAGTATTTTGTTGAAAATTCGTCCTTGCTGGTTAAACCGAACTATTTTTTATTTGAAATACTTTTTTTTTAATTGAAATATCAACTATTACATTTCTTGTTGAAAATTCATCTTTTCAAATTCAACTCCTTGGTTGAAAGTTTAACTACTTTCTTAAAAGTTCACTTTTTTTTTGTTGAATATACATAATTTCAGTTGAAAATAAGTTTTTTTTTGTATTTAAAAATCATTTCTTAAACTGAAAACTTAACAATTGTGTTAAAAATTCAATTGATTGGTTGCAAATGAGCTTTTTTGTTAAAAATTCATATTCTGAGGCTAAAAATTCAAATTTGTTATAGAAATTTCGACTTTTTGGCTTGAAATTCCGCAGTTTGATATAAAATTCAACTATTTGGTACAAAATTAAATTGTTCTGTAGAAAATCCATTCTTTTTTTCAAATTTAAATCTCCTGAATCAAAACTTAACTAATCCGTTTTTTTTATCAAAAATTGATCTTTTCTGGTCTGAAAATGATATTACTTAGTAAAAAAATTTTAGAAATGTAAAAAATACAAACTAAAGATTATTCAAATAAAAATTCAAACTACTTAGTTGACAATTTATTTAATTTGTTGAAAATTCGTCTTTTCTTATAGAAAATTCAACTAGTTGGTAGAAAATATATGTAGTTTTTGATAATTCGTCCTTTTTTATTTAAAATTAAAATCTTTTTTGGTTTTAATATCATAGATTACATTTCTTGGTGAAAATTAGTATTTCAAGTTAAAAATTCAACTATTTTGTATAGAATTGATGTATTTGTCTTGAAAATTAAACAATATGGTAAAAAATTCAACTGTTTCGTAGAAAAATTTGTGTACTTTTTGTTGAAAATTAATTTTTTTAAATTAATATTTAACTATTTCATTTTGGGTTAAAAATTGATCATTTCTAGTATTAAAATTGAACTTTATGTTTAAAAATGTATGTAATTTGATTTGAATCCATCTTTTTGGCAGAAAATTAATCTTGTTAGTCGAAAATTCATATTTTTGGTTGAAAATTTAATTATTTGGTTGAAAATTCAGCTGCTTTGTTGAAAGCTCATCTTTTTGGTTTGAAAATTCCACAGTTTGGTATAAAATTCAACTATTTGGTACAAAATTAAACTGCACTGTAGAAAATCCATTCTTTTTCAAATTTAAAACTCATTAATTAAAATTTAACTAATCCGTTTTTTATTACAAACTGATATTTTTTAGTTTGAAAATTATACTATTTAGTTAACATTTTTTAGAAACGTAAAAAATACAAACTAAAGATTATTCAAATAACATTTCAAACTATTCAGTTAAAAATTGATGTTATTTGTTAAAAAATCGTCTTTCCTTATAGAAAATTTAACTATTTTGTAGACAATATATGTATTTTTTGAAAATTCGTCTTTTTTATTTTGTTTTTTATTTAAAATTAAAATCTTTTTTAGTTTTAATATCAACTATTATATTTCTTGGTGAAAATTAGTATTTCCAGGTTGAAAATTGAACTATTTTGTATAGAATTTATGTATTTGTTTTGAAAATCAAACAATATGTTAAAAAATTCAACTGTATTGTAGAAAAAAATGTGTACTTTGTGTTGAAAATCAATTCTTTTTTAATATACAACTCTTGGTTAGAAATTGATCATTTTTAGTATAAAAATTGAACTTTATGTTTAAAAATGTATGTAATTTGATGAAAATCCATCTTTTTCGGTAGAAAATTAATCTTCTTAGTCGAAAATTAATCTTCTTAGTCGAAAATTCATATTTTTTGTTGAAAATTTAACTATTTGGTAAAAAATGCAGCTGCTTTGTTGAAAGCTCATCTTTTTGGATTGAAAATTTAACATTTTGGATAGCTCCTAATCAGTGATTAGGCCAATTAGTGTCTTTACTCTCATTTTTTTTCTAAATAGTATAAAAATAGGGTCATAGTTCAAAAAAAAGTGTCAAATAATGTCAATAGTCAATGAGTCCGGAAAGAAATCTTAAAATTCAAAATATCCAACCAGTTTCAAGACTATGTTTACCTATATGTTTACCTTTGACAGCAGATTAGAAGCTGTAATCAGTCCGAATAATTTCATCGTTTCGCACTCCTAATTTATTACTTGAAACATCTAATCGCAAACTTTAAATCTATAAAATAACTTGTAAATATTGAAATACATTACTTATATTGTACCCTCCCAAAAAAATAAATACTGATGTCAAAATTACACCGAAAAATCTGAAAACATTGGCTATTTAAACAACTTTGATAAATGGACACTTAAATTCAATAAGCAGGACTTACTTGGACACCCCTCGCGGTGGGCAACTTATGGGAAACTTATGGAAACGACTGTACGAATTGTACCACCCTTAGGGAAAAGGGCGGAGAGGCAGGGGCGCCCTAGTGGGAATCCTGAAAGCATAGCCAGCAAAAGGGCGGGCAGTCAGGCTGAAACGAAAAGGGAGATTTAGACGTCATACCCTGACGTGCATGCCTCCTTCCACCCCCCCCTTCCCCCCCCTTTCTTCCCACCCCCCCCCCCCCCCCCCCATTCTTCCCCCCCCCCCCCCCCCACTCCTCTTCTCATCCCCAAAAACCTTAGTTGGCATGTTGCCCAAAATCCTGTTTCTTGCGATGATAGACGGAAAAGTCGAGTCGGCTACCTCAAAAGTCCTCAGAGTGATTTCTTACTCTCGGCAAGTTATTAAGGAGCCCAGAAAAAAAGGAAACATGCCGCCTACACGATTACAACCGGCTACCAAAGATCTTCGTCAGGTTAGTCAGACCTACCTCATTTATTTATGTTCAGGAAAAAAATCGATTTACGTAAGATTCCGGTTTATCAGAAATTCAACACTTTTTGTGCCAAACCTTTGATCTCGGTGGTTTTTTCTGATTTTTTTTTCAAGGGGTGGTATTTCGTAGTGAATCATGTGATTTTAAATAGAAGGTTTTTTATGCAACATTTTTGCTATTTTTATTCATTAGCAGGGTGGCTGAAATACTTCATTTTCACATTTTTCTGATTTTTCCCTGACCATTAATATTCAAAGACGAGAATTTTAATATTGTAACATTTTTAACATCGAATTTTTTATGAACGAAATGAAGCAATTTCAATATTTTGGTCTCTAATAAGCCGAAAAGTGAGGTCGTTTGGAATTCTGTTTTTTTAATTGTGAATCTTTTTCATGCTCATTTTGCATACAATTATTCATTATAAAATAGTTTTCTTTTCGATCTTAAGTTTACAATTTTTTGAATAGAGACACTAAACTCATGATTCGTTCCAATCTGCAGGGTTTGCTTATGAATATTTTCAGAATTCTTTTAATTGAGTCTAAATAATTTCATCTCAATCTCTTGAAAGAAATCTATTTTTTATTTAAAATTTTTAAAAGAAGAATGCAATAAATATTAGCAATGTTAGAAATACATTAAACTTTTTGATTGTTTCTTTTCCTATTTTGAAAATGTAATAATCTAAATAGATTGGTTCATAATCAACCATAAACATTAGTTCTTGTAAGAGTTTGTCATAAAAAAATGTACAGGCTTCCTCAGAGTTATCAATCTCATATAACTGTGTCCAATCAATTTTCATAATATTTAAATACAACTGAACAACATCTCCATCTTTGTAATTAAAATTACCTATTCTATCCAACTTCAAATTATTGTTCTTGACAGTGTAGGTACAATGCATTAAGATATGGAGCGTGGGATGATGGTCATCTTCTGGTACCATGGTTACACTAGGTCCAAGCATCTATTATTTTTATTAAACACATTGTTATATTGGGTTATATCCAAAGACTGAGCAAGTTCAAGTATAACAGCTGTGGAATATAGACCGCAAGTACAGTGACAGAGAATGTTTCTGCTGAAGCCTTGACTGCAACCATATTAATATTTGGACATGAGCATTTAATAATATCTATATTTAATTCTATACATTTTAATTCAGCGTTTATAGCTATTAGTGAGCCCCCACCGTTTTTTATTCCATCCCTATCATCACGGAAACATATAATTATTCCTGTCAAAAAGCTCAGACGAAAGTACATTTGAATTGAACCAAGTTTCGGTGAATATAAATATGTCATACTTAATATGCAGTGAAAATAACCTGACCTGCACAGTCTTCGTATTTAAACCTCGAACATTTTGATAATAGATACTTTTCTTCCTGACGTTGTTTCTTCTTCTTCCTGGGGAGTTGATTTCTTGACAGATTGCTTCACTATTACTGGAGTTCCTTGTCGATAGGCTATCCGTAGATTCATTTCTTCTTTCAACGTGCTATCTTAGATTTCCAGAGCTAGTTGTCGAAGTTCCTCTTCTGTGCAGTCGTTCGGTCTGGAGTTGTTATTATACCTTTTAGAGTCGTTTGATTCTTCTTGTCCTTTACTAATCTCGAGAATGCTCTCAGGAATTTCCTCGCCAGATATTCTGATGCTAGTGTTATCTTGACAGGTCTTGGGTTCGGCTGATTCGCATAGATTTACCAACTCTGTAAAAAGTGACTTCGTCAATCTTGACAGTAGGGTCAATACATGAGATTAAATTAGTTAAAAACTCAGGATCACGTGTTTTTGTTTGAACTGCACTAGCAGATTCTGAAATTTCTTTTAATACAGAGATCATGACCTTATTCTTTCTACTGTATCCATCTTCCATTTCAGCTATGCTCTGTTTAAGCAGGTTGACGTCAGTAGGGGTGGTGGCAGCCTGAGAGGAACCTGCTTGTTTTTCATGTACTAATATTTCAACTTTATCCACTCTTTCCTCCAAGTTTGAGGTCATTTTAACTTTGTAATGAATCAGCAGGGGAGCTTGCTCTGGAACCACAACACACAACATACGCCCCGCTCTTAAGTTTTCTTAAACTTTTCGCATATGATGTGTGATAGGCCGCTTGACAACCAGCACAGTTAGTAGCATCCAGAATGGGGTTATTTTCACTGCACTTTTTATACGCACAATTTAATGACTGCATAATTCACTGAAAGTGCACTATTATCGTGTGTAGAGCTCATTTTACAAAGATGTATAGTGCATCAGAATTAATCACAGGAAACCAAAACCGAAGATATGATAAGCCTAGATGCGGCACGGGGTATAGTTCGAGGAACTAATTGTAGACGGCGCTCCCGGCGAAAATTGCCCGATTCCCCCATGCCTCTCAACCCGTAGATTGCGCCAACCAACTCTCTTGCCCCCGCACTCTTTACCACCGAACGAGTCAATCGAATAGCCGATACTCAGTCGGTACATACTTAAAA
>JAABKJ010000824.1:0-32604 GCA_011634705.1 Andricus grossulariae
GCGGGTCAAAATACATGGGAATATATGTGTCGCATCTGTAGAACAGAAAAGTGTTTTTTTTGTGTGCCGGTGTAATTCATCCAAATCAGAAAGTCCTCTACAAAATGATTGTTACAACGATTTTAGGACACGGAGATTGAACGCAACGCAAGGAAAAATAAAAACGAAATCAACGCCGCCAGAAAACTCTGAAAATGAATAAACAAAGAAGATATGTCAAAATACAATAAAGAATATTGGTAATGGAAACTAGTCTGGCTCATCGACGAAACTGTCGACAGATAGCTAGCATTGATAAAATTTATAGTCGGTGACCCACTCTATGGACCAATAGAAAAGGAGCATATACAAGAATTGATGAAATACCTATCTAATTTGTATCCCCACTAAAAATTTCACCTATGCTTCAACAATACCTAAGAATTAACATAAGAAGAAAGAACTAATATCATTAATGAAGCGCATGCAGAATATCTTGGGAAAAAGAATACTATTGACAAAGCAAGAAAATAGGACAATGGATAGGAATGGATGCAGACATTAAAAACTACGTTAAAACATGCCAACTTATGACAAACTTGTCAACTCCAAAAAACCACAAGAATTAAGAGTCAAGCCGAGGCAATTATACCAGAAATTCCTCTGAAAACTAATGAAAAAATAGCTCATTATAAAACTTCCTGTCAGAAATAATGCAACAGTTTGAAGAAGTATTAAAGGTCGCTCATATCAAAACAAGAGCTTTTCCTCCACAGTCAAAAGGAAACATCGAAAGAATGCACTTCACCCTAGGGAGCCTAATTAAAACAAGTATCTTAGAGAGAAACAATGAATGGAGGACAATTTGAAATTTATTAACTTCGCAATCAACACAATGAATAATCAAACAAGAAGATTTTCACCCTTCGAAATTATCTTTGGAAGAGAAGCTAACATACCGTCATCGGTAACATGTTCACCAGCCCTGACGTATCCGGAACTAGTGAGAAAGTGGAAAAAGAAACACGAAGAAAACCAAGGAAGAGCTAGAGAAAAAACAGAAACTGAAAACACGTATGACTTGATGAAAATGTCACATACAAACACCCCCTATACAAAGCAGGATACACAGTGAGAATGATTAACTAATATTATTTAATTATTAAAATAATAATAAGTCTAGCGAACCAGACCTTTATTGGAAAGGCCCTTTTCAAGTAATTGACTACTTAGATAATAATAATCTACGAATAAGGAATGAGTACAAAATTATTCGAATTCACATAAATAAAAACATGCCTCATTTCACGGACGAGGAGGAAACCCTGCTGGACCTTCCTGCTGGCACCGAGAAAATCTCTAAAGTATACTTGTTTCATGAAAAATGGAAAATGGTTATAGCTATCAATATGACATCCACCGAAAATCGGACTAAATCCCTCGATATCACCATTACTATTGCAGAAATAGCCTGTAAAAAGAAATGCATACCATATTACGAAGTCCAATTAGCTAGGAGCCGTTACAATAGACTAACTAGTAAAAACAGTAGTTATCCGAATTATTATGCAAACAACATCAAAAAATGGGATTAGCCTAATTTTGTTGGCATCCTGTCAAATCACACAAAAATACTGAACTTAATTTTGAACAAACGAAGACATTGAAACAACTATCAAAGCTATAAATGACGGAAAGCAAGGAATAGTACATCCTCAAATTTCAACACCAAAGATTCTTAAAGAAACCATTAGAGAATTCGAGATACCACAACGTACCATACAAGTCAATAAAGTCCACATATTAAAGAGTCCCTGACTATGACAAATGAAAAAATCTGCCCGCTGCGCGGGCAAATCCTTATCGCGCGCGGCTCGCTTCGCTCGCAAGTTTGAGCGCGCCTAAGGCGCGCGACTGTTGATTCTCGCGCTTCGCGCTCTATAATATATTTATCTCGCGCTTCGCGCTTGATAACGTATGTATCTCGCGCTACGCGCTCGGTCATTGTATTTTCCCCACTTTTAAAATTAAGGGTCAAAGCATCAACAATATACAGACGACGACGACGGACGACGGACGATAGCCGGACAGACACCGACGTAAAAACTATTTTTTCTGACTCAGGGGGCCTCAAAACGTCGACATTTCATGGAATCCACGAAAGTCATTTTTCACATAAAACCAATACCTTCTCATTATGATGAGAATGTAAAAAGATAAATTTATATAAAATATGTAGAAGAAACCAACCTTATGTCAAGTTGAGGCTCATGTAGGGGGTAATTTAACCTAGAAAACTCACCTGAAAAAATCAATTCCAAATGCTAGCACAACGAAGAAATATCGGGGGGCAATTTTTTTCCTCTTGGAAGCTCAAATCAGTACTTAAGGCGGAAAGTTCCAGCGGATCGACAACACTTCGATAAATATGTTGAATTTCTTCAATACTGCATCTCCAAAGCAGCCGAAGAAAAGTAAACAGAAACTATGTCAACAGTACCGCCTGGTCTCACTAATCATCTCTAGAATCGATTTAAATGAACTTCTGGTGCAATATTAAAAATAGAACAATTATCCCAACAGACATAGGAGTGATAATTTTTATTAAGTTGTCACAGATTATTCAAAACCAGAACAAGTGTGTCTTATTAAAAAATATATTTTTATTCAAACGCTAAAGGAAGGACAAATATTATAACGTTCATTATAACGTCACCATGAAAACACTTCTCAATTAAAAGCTGTCCGAATTCGCCTCAAAAAACTCCGTTAGGTGATCCTCAGGCTATTTATTGTCATTCTAACACCTCCCACAACCAACACACGCAGTATAATTCAATTTTATATATAATTTTAATTACAATTTTCCTTTTTTACCCTTCAGAAAAATTACAATTTTGCGGAAAAATCGATGCTAATTGCTCTTATGATTTTTTGAGGTTGTTCTCAGGCTATAGATATTCATTCTAACACCCTCCTGAACGCACCCACGCTGTGAAACTAAATTCTCTAGAGCCGGAAAGATTTGGTAATCAATTTTCCTTCTTATCCTTCGGAAAAATGACAATTTTTAAGAAGAATCAAAGTTATTCTTCCTCTGAATTTTTGAGGCGGTTCTCAGGCTATAGGTTGTCATTCTAATACCCCCCCCCCCCTCGAACCCACTCACGCAATAAATCTAAATTCTATGAGCTGGGCAGATTTGATCAATCTCCCACCTCGTCCTCTTTGTTCTCCTCTTTATCTTCCTCTAGTAGGCCAGGAATTTTCCGGCTGAGGATGCGTGTCAGCCTCAAAATTTCGCCCTTGTCGGCTCCTCGTGGGTGGATACAGCAGGGTGCTCAAATGACAATCCATATCCTGAAAACCACCTCAAAATATCAGAGGAGCAATAACTTTGATTTTTCCACCAAATTGTCCTTTTTCGCAAGGATATGGAGGTTAAATATTCACCGAATCTTACCACCTCTATAGAATTTAGTTCTACTGCGTGACTGAGTTAAGGGGGTGATGTTAGAATGGCAATCCATCGCCTAAGAACCATCTCGATAAATCATAGGAGCAATAAAATAGACTTTTCCGAAACAGTGTCATTTTTCTTCAGTGTAAGAATGGAAAGTTTTCACGGAATCTTTTCAGCCCTGGAGAATTCAGTTTTACTGCGGGGGTGGATTCGGAGGGGTGCCAAACTGACGATCCATAGTCCAAGAACTACTTCGAAAAATCAGAGGAGCAGTAGCTTTGATTTTTCTGAAAAAGCATCATTTTTCGTAAGGATATGAAGGGAAAATATTCACCGAATCTTTCCAGCTGTATAGAATTAATATCTATGCATGGGTGGGTTGGTGTAGGGTGTTAGAAGGACAATATACAGTCTGAGAACAACCTCAAAAAATCATTGGAGCAATTAACATCGATTTTTCCGAAAAAGTGTCATTTTTGCGAAGGGCAAGAAGGAAAAATAGTAATTAAATCTTTCCAGCCCTATAAAATTGAATTCTACAGTGTGGGTGGCTTGTAGGATGTGTTAGAATGACAATAAATAGCCTAAGGACCAACACACAGAGTTTTTTCAGGTGAATTGGGACAGGTTTCAATTCAGGAGTGTTTTTATGGTGATGTTATAATATCAACCCTTAGTCAGGAGACTCCCTCGAAAAGTCAGGGGGGTATCTGTCAAATTTAACTTGGAAATTCTTCAAGTAATTATTTTACATTCAATGTATTTTTCCTTCTTTCACTCCTATGTTAGTTGGAATAATTTTTTTATTTTGAATATTACACTAGAAATCCATTTAAATCGATTCTAGAGATCAATAGTGAGACCAGGCGGTGCACAGTGGGCCAGGCGACGCGTTTCCGTGGCCAAAAGTCGGAAAACACATAAAAATGTACAATAATGAATTGCAGGTCACTTATATATGGTTTTCAAAGGTTCTGATTCCGAATCTGATATCAGAATGTCAAAAAACAAAATGGCGGATCCAAAATGGCGAACGCGTATTCAAAAAAAATTATTGAATCTACTTGAAACATGGTATCTATGGGATTTCGAGGGCGCTGACTCCGAAACTGGAGTCAACATTTCAAAAAACCAAATGTCGGATCCAATATGGTGAGCAAATATTCCAAAAAATTATTGGATCTACTTAAAACGTGGTATCTACGGGTTTTCGAGGGCGCTGATTACTAATTTGCAGACCCGGTTTCATGATCAAAATTCGATTTTTAAATCAAATTTCAAAAAGTTTACAAGTTTGGCTAGAAATAGTTACCCGGGGGTTTTTGGGGTCGCTGATTATGAATATGTAGTCAAAAATTCAAAATTCAAAATGCCGGACCCAATATGGCGGCGAAGATTTTAAAAAGTCTACGGAATTGGCTAAGAATACTTACTCGGAGGGTTCTAGGGTCGTTCTCGCTTACGAATTATCTTGAGCTCCATCTTCCTCTTCATCGGTCAATTCAGTTTCATCTAGAAGCATTTCAGCTTCTGAAAAACAAGTTACTTCATCTTCTCGATCTTCTGTCTCGGAACTGGATGTTTCGTCTTCTTGAATCACATTTACTTGAGGCATAGCGAGTAAAACTCTGACATCTTCTGAAATAAGCAAAAATTTATTTTTTTGAAGTCGTGAATGTACACTCATTGCAGATATGCTGGATCTGAGGAATCCATCACTCTATAGAACACATCGTACATATTAGCTTGGCGGTCGTGTTTTCTGCTGTGGAATTGTCTATAATTCTTATAGACTTTGTTGCGAGCTTCAGAAGCTTCTTCGTTAAGCATTCCTACCGGTAACACACTTATGCTTATGATTTCTGCTCCATGAATGAGTATCTTATGTAACGTTGAAGGCATTGGGTACCAGTTGTAGTGAGTTACATATATTTGAGCAGTAGAATCACAAAGTTTTTCAAACTCAAGTGGATTTAGCTAAAGCTGTTGCGACATAGCGGTTAAAATTGTTTTAAAATTACGA
Source organism: Andricus grossulariae (assembly GCA_011634705.1). Classification (NCBI taxonomy): domain Eukaryota; kingdom Metazoa; phylum Arthropoda; class Insecta; order Hymenoptera; family Cynipidae; genus Andricus; species Andricus grossulariae. The sequence goes on from JAABKJ010000824.1 coordinate 5,466, forward strand.
AGTAACTCACAGTCAAGCACAAGATGTGTGGCTAGTTCATCTGGATTCTTAGAAGCTCTTCCAGCTGTATTCCCATCATTTGTAGTTGCAAAGCCTCCTGGTTTTGGTTTATCCACTATCAATCCCAACTTTTCCCACAAAATCTCTTGAACTTTTTTTTCCGCTGAGCAAATAGAACTTTTTGAGCAGGAGATCTTACTTATCAGACCTTCAGAGGAAGCCCGTATGAAATGTGCAGACAACATTCTAGTATTCTGATCCATACATGTAATGGACTGAGTCCATACATCAACGAATTAGGGTTTGGTAAATATAAATCCTTCAGCTTATTAGACAGGTCATGGAAGAATTTTGGAGTCGAATGACAGATAGGGTAAGTTTGAATGGATTTTGTATCTGTTATTATGTTCAATACCTTGCCGTCTATCAATGTTAAAAACGAAGAAAAATGGATTCGAACATTCCGACCATCATAATCATCCAACGCAACTTCATGAGTTGTTAGCTTGTCAATTTCATCCTCAATGTTCTTTTTTTGATTCAAAATAACGGTCTCGGTTTCTTTAGTTTGCAGTATCTGAATAAGGCGACAAGATCTTGGCGACTGAGACGCTCTATTGTTCCACAACAAAACATTCTCTGCCGTTGACAATCATAAAGGGATGAGAGAAGTGACAAACAAGCTTCTATCACTAAGACTCTCATTATCTTCCACTGATTTTAAAGATTGCTTGTAAGGTGAATGACCAGTACTACCATTAATACTCCGCGAACACATCAACAAAAGTTCCATTTCCATAGTACCCGAATTCTGCATATGCTGAATTATGACTTTCCTCTGCGATTCGACAATCCTACAGGAAGTGTGATTCAACAAGGCCTGCAGAGTTACCTCGGCTTCTTTCTCCGAGATAGAAATTGTTTCTTTGGATGGTCTACATTGTGGCTTAACTTCTCTAATACAATTGTACGACGGCCAAATATCAGCACCACACTTTTTGCTTTCTAACCGTATATTAGTTTACGCAGATTCAGTTAGAGAATTGTCGAGGAGGAAAGTTAAAGCTTCTTTGGCAGACTTTTGTTTTATTGGAATTTTCGGTGCCTCCAACAATTTTTTAATTTTTCTCGGTTGCTCTAAGTTTTGTGAAACCTTGCTGAGAACAGTATACAAATCTTTATTCTTATTTCTATTCGCTGCATAGCGAGAAGCCATTATGAATCTTTCTGGGTCGTGCTTTTGTTCAGCACTAATTATTGCAAGTACTCGACGCTTTGAGCGATTCGATTTTTTATGGAATTGGAGGCTTGGACGGCTAGGATGAGAAGATAGAAGATATTCCTGCTCAGTTTTTGAAGTCAATTAAACTGGAGAATCATAATTCAACCATTCAGAATATTTGGTCTCAAACCTTTCCATAATTCTCCTCGCAGCATTGTATTTTTCAGAGCGTCTACTTTTAAGAGCTCTCAATGAGGCTTTTAATCTCTCCACATCGGCACTTTCAATGTTATTAACATCAAATTTCATTTTTGATAAAGTATAGAATACAGTGGATTCCACATTATCAGTTTTAAGGAGTTCTTCAAGAACTTCCCGTTTAGTGAATTTTGTCATTTTATGTAAAAAAACGTTTCAATGTGGAATACAATATGAAACCGACAGGGGAAAACAGCGAGAAGGAGAAATAATAATGGGTTGACTTATTCAAGAAGTTTATATTTTGCACATACATATATTGTATGCATTAACGGTGTTAATTATCATTTTATTAATATAATTTATGCGAAAGGAATGTGGACGGAAAGCAGATTACCGAAACAAGTAGGCTGGCACGTCCGCGGTCCGCACTGATGTAACTGGAACAACAAATGACGGTGAGCCAGCGCGCGCGCGGCTATGTAAATATACCATAAGCAGCTAAACCAATGGAAAGGAGCAAAAAGAGGCACACTTAAGCTCAAGTGCACATCCTAAGGTAGACGTTCCTATATTTCAGAACTCAATATGTTGTGTTACGTCGTGTTATGAGCAGTCGGAAGAAGATGCTTTGCTGAAAACTCTTGTTTTTCATTTACTAATAATGTGATTGTATTTGATTGCAATTAAAAATTACAGATTAAATTGTTTCCTTACAAATTTGCCATCTTAGTGAATTAAATAAATCGAAGTAGGAGGTTAGGAATCAATTTCTTTACATCAAAAATCGTATTTCCCTAACGTCAGTAATACTACGAATTTTAATAACATTTTCTACGTTGTGCATGTATCATCGAAACAAAAACTGATCAATCAACATATAAATATCGTGAATAGTACTTTAATTATTCCTGAATTCAGTACTTTAATTCATTTTTTCGAATTTAAAATTCGAATTTTGGCTATGAAACCGGGTCCTCTGGCCCACTGTGCGGTACTGTTGACATAATGACCAAATGTAACATACCACATAAAATTTAAACAAAAAGACATTGACACCGAAAATTTGTTACAGAATATTGCTACCAACAGAAGAATCAATACCTGGAAAGAAAATAGTTGAAAATAGTTTAAATATTTGTGTTACGATGCTTTAGAACTAGGAACTCTGTATACTTTAGGTAAATTAGGTATCCTCGATTGCATAAAGGGATTTTTCCCGAAAACAATTAAAGCGCTTATCAATATAAACAAAGAAGTCAATCAACCCCATATTGTAAAATACCAAACTCAACCAACTCCCCAATCATTGGCATATATATAAAGCGCCGCACCTCTGAAGAGCTCAATTCTAAACCTATACTCGTGAACGCAAATAGAGCGCTCAAAGTTGGATATTGACTTTGAGCTTACACAAAAAGTATTTTGAGAATTTTAACGCATAGCAGATATTTATTAATTTCTTTATACAACTCCGGCATTTTAGTGAACAAGCAGTTTGACAGTTATGGCATTGCTTCAGATCAACCCGGCAGGGAAACACCGTGCCATCAAAAAACCTCCGGGAGGCGTCTTACATATTCATAATGAAAGTAAATTCAATTAATTTTCCGGCTAACCGTGACACTCTATATTCATTATTTTGAATGAAAACAGTAATATAAGCACACCACACTTCTTCTGAATTCATTTGAAACTTTACAACAGATTAATTTAATATTTTAAACTAATTGGAAATAATATTGGAAATAGCATTCGATAAAACCAAAACATAACTACCTTGCGGTCACACGAATTCAGTTCAGCGGTCAGAAAAACACTGGAATTCCGTTTCAGGTCTCTTGAAATTGAGGTGCCTTAGCTGTCTGTCGGACGAAACTCGAGTATACCGTTGGGCATTTAGACCGCGGGACGGAACTCGTAGCACCGCTCCTTCGTGATTACGCTACACCAGTCAGTTTCACTTTTATTTTCTGATTTACAATTGAATTTTGAACAAACACAAGTCGAGTTTTGTTCAGTGCATTTGTGCCACAAATAAAGTATGTGTTTAGTGCGGAGGTATCGACGGCACCATCTTATTGACCGTTGATGTGACGCCGTAACTCCCAGGAACGTTTCTTCAACTTGTCGAAAACTCTTTCATTTGATTCTATGTATCCAAAGTCATATATCATCTTTGCAGACAGGACAATTCTAGTACTTTTTACTGCTACGTAGACGCGGCCGTCAGGCTCTAAATCTTTGTTTGCAGGTGGATGATTGTAATCGTAATTTTCCAAATCAGTGTGTGTTGAATACTCTTTGTTGCCTATACGTATCGTAACTTTCACTGGAAAATGCTCCTCAGGGTTATGAGTGGCATGCACCGCTGTGTCCCACAAGAACGCTGTTCCGGCAAAATTGCGGCGAACTGGTGTTCTTATATAAACAAAATAGCTTAAATGATTTGAATTATGAGGTTTCATCCAACTTGGTATATCATTGTCGAAGCAGAGGCGTGTACCAAAAATAGAGCCATCTGACGTTGTCACCTCAACGGAGCCTACTTGTTCTAATTTTGGAGGGAAAAAATAGACATGTATTAGTTTTTTGTACACTGGTAACTTAAAAATTTGAGCATTTTAATTAATCACTGGTCAACAAAGAATTACATATATTTATGTATGCTTGCGGTAGCTTAACCAATTGTCTTGATTAGGGAAAAGCGGGTAATGCGGTGCAGTGAGTAATGCGGCGCTGTCAATTTGAGAAAAATCTGCTTATTATAAACGAGTGAGTTTAGATTCAGTGTATGCATTTATAACTGCAGTATCAAATACTGCAAAAATTAAGTTAGTTAAGGTAATTGTTTAATTTTTGAAGAAAAAAAGTTTGTTCTGGGCGTTTCTCATCAATTATGACAGTTGAGAAAAATAATTGAAGCTTATAGTATTTTACGTCAAATGTATTAAAACTTCATTAATATTGATCTACTGACATTTCCGAAGAATATGGTGTGTCACGAATAGGTAAAGTTAGTCTTTTTTCAATAACATACGCGGCGCGGATGGCCATTTCAATGTTAAAATGCAAGGTTGTGAATTCCTGTATATTGTTCGTTCCGGGTCCGAATCGCATCCGGGCCGGAACGTTCTGGATCCGGAACGAATCCAGCTCCAGAACGCTTCGAGACCCAAGTGTTCCGGGCCCGGAACGGAACCCTAAACAAGCCCCACGTTCCCGTTCCGGGTCGGATCGGTTCCAATGCGGAACGTCCCGATCCCGGAACGGATCCGAAACAAATCCGTTCCGGTGCGAACCACGCTATGTAACTACAATGCACACTGTACTATACTTATACAAGCAATGCTTTGTTAAATTACATTAGCATTTCTTTACGAATTATACAATCTATCGATTGCAAAATGTGATCATGGGTTCAAAATTTAAAAATTCAAAAAGTTACCTGAAATTTTTTAAATGTTATTTGATTGCTAAATTTTGATGAAAGTCAGTGAAAGGTGGGTTTTCAAGTAAAAAATATCAACTGAAGTTTTGAAATTTTTATTAAATTGGTAGATTCAGAACACAGAACACGAACTTTGGGTCAAAATTAAAAAATTCCAAAATTTGCCTCAAAGTTTAAAAATTTCATTAAATTGGTAGACATCCATCAAACTCAGTAAGAGGTGGGTTTTCGAGTAATATACGAATTCGAGGTCAAAATTAAAAAATTAAAAAAGTTGATACAAATGATGAAAATTGCATTATTCTGCTATATTTTTCGAAAATCAATACGAAGGCGTTTTTCGAATAGAGGAATACGAATTTTAGGTCGAAAACCAAAAATTCATAGAAGGAACTTTATGTCTTAAATTTGTATTAAGTTAAAAGATTTCCATGAAAGTCAGCACGAGGGATTTTGTACATCACAGAATACTAGTTTGAGGTCAGAATAAAATAAAAATTCTAAAAGGCAACCTGAATTTTCGAAATTCTTCTTAATTAGTAGAAAATAAGCGACTTCAATTTTGAACAGCTTCTGAAATTGGTGGATAGCTATGCAATTTCGTACGGGGGTATTTTCGAGTAGCAGCATATGAATTTGTGGTCCAAATTCAAAGATTTAAAAATTCTATACCTAAGTTTTATAAAAATTCAACATAGTTGCAAATTTCTGTAAAGTTGGTCCTCGGGCTCTTCTAAGTCGTTAAACACATAGTTTAAGTCCAAATTCATAATGATGGATCCAGTGTAGCTATAAGAGCAATATATACAAGAGTATAATAGTCGTAACCCCTTGGTTATGACTTTCATATGAATTTACCAATTCGATAAAATGTTCAAAATTTGAGTCAAATTTTGGAATTTTAAAATTTCGACTCCAAATTCGTGTTCTTTGACTCGGAGAAGCCCCTGGGTATGACTATCATATAAATCTGCCTGATCAATAAAATGTTCAAAATTTGAGTCAAATTTTGGCATTTTCAAATTTTGACCCCAAATTCGTGTTCTGTTTAAAAAAAGCTCCCTAGCACTGACATTCATGGAATGTTATGACTTTCATATGAATCTATCCATTTATTAAATTTTCAACATTTGAGTTTAATTTCTGTATTTTATATTTTTGATTCTAAATTTGTATTCTAAGACTCAAAAAACGCCCTGGTTATAGATGTCATGGAAATCTACTGATATAATAAAATTTCCAAAAATTGAGTCAAATTTTTTATTCTTCAAGGTTTTACTAAAAATCCGTATTTCGATACACGGAAAGCCCTCTGTTCATGACTCTGATGGAAATCCACGGATTTAATCAGTTTTTCCGAAATTTAGATCACTTTTAATAATTTTAGAATTTAGACTCAAATTAGTATTCTTGGATCTGAAAATCTCCTTAGTACAGGTCTTCCTTAAAATCCCGCCTATCTTACCCTATCTCTAGTGAGGGGTAACCTCTTTACAGTCAGGCAAAAAAGAACATATGGTACAAAAAATATTTTCGAGAAAAAACGCTTCAGAATCACGTGATATTTGCAGTGTCCATGTTTTTGGTGTCGCTGAGTCCAAATCTGAAGTTGGATTTCCAAAATTCGAAACGGGGGATCCAATACGGCGTACATGAAATAGAAAACATGTTTGGAACTCGCTAAATGTGGTAGTAGTTAGGTTTTCGGAAGTAGTAGGGCTATGCCGGTGCTTGCTCACTTAACAAAAGATGGCGCCACGGTCGCTAGTTACCGACACCAACAGATAGCGCGACCGCCAAAGGGAGGGTTCTGTTTTATGCTAAGTTGCCGGCAGTCGATAAAACAGTGAGATTTGGATCCCTGATAAGTTAACGTTATAAGGCTCGGTTCCGTGCTAAGTGATCATTGATCAGCAAAACAGTTTATTACAATCGGCCGGTAAAACAGGGAGGTCGGTAATTTTTCATATTGACATTTTATCATATTTCGGTAAAGTAGGAAGGCATGTTACCATCAGAGGGTGAAACAGATAAGTCAGTACCTTTTTATATCATCATTTGATCATATGTGGGTAAGGTGTGCAATCATGTTACCATCAGTCGGTAAAACAGCGAGGTCGGTAATTTTGGATATTATTGTTTTAGCATCGGTCGGTCAGGTAGGAAACAATGTTACCATCAGTCTGTAACATAGGGAGGTCGGTCATTTTCTTATATTAGAATTTGTGATATGTCGGTCAGATAGGGTACCACGTTACTGTCAGTAGGTAAAACAGGTAGATAGGTAATTTTTATATTAACATTTTGCCCTCGGTCAGTAAGGTAGGAAACCATGTTACCGTCAGTCGGTAAAACAGGGAGAGAGGTAATTTTTCATATTGACATTTTACACATCAGTTGTCAAGGTAGGGAACTGTGTTACCATCATTCGTTAAAACGTGGAGGTCGGTAGTTTTTTATATTATTATTTTAGCATCAGTTGGTAAGGTAGGTAGTCATATTATCATCAATCGGTAAAACAGGGAGGTCGCTAATTTTTCATATTATTTCACCTTCAGTGGGTAAGGTAGGGAACAATGTTACCATCAGTCGGGAAAAGAGGGATTTCAGTAATTTTTAATATTATTATTTGACCATAGGTTGGTAAGGTAGAGAGTCGCAAGGTACTGACACTAACAGATGGCACCTTTGTACCATCGGTCGGTAAAACAGAGAAGTCGATAATTTTAAGATTCTGTTCCATGCTAAGTAGGTAAAACAGTGAGGTTGATAATGAAGATTCCTGCCAAGTTGACATTATAAGGTTCTGTTTCATACTAATTCAGTGAAATAGTGAGTTTAGTAATGGAGATTTCTTCTAAGTTAACATTATAGGGTTTTGTTCCATGCTAGGTTACCGTCGATCGGCAAAACAGCTTATTACCATCGGTCGGTAAAACAGAGAGGTAGGAATTTCTATGAGAACATTTCACCATCGGTCGGTAAGGTAGGGAACAATGTTACCGGCAGTCGGTAAAATCGATAGGTAGGTAATTTTTTATATTAACATTTTACCCTCGGTCGGTGAGTTTGGGAACCATGTTACCTTCAGTCGGTAAACTCGGGAGGTCGGTAACTTTTGTTGTTATTATTTCACCATAGGTCGATAAGGTAGAGATTCGCACGTTACTGACACTAACAGATGGCATCACCGACCAAGTAAGAGTTCTGTTCCATGCTAAGTTATCAGCAGTCTGTAATGCAGTGTGGTTGGTAATGCGGATTCCTGCTGCGATAGCATTGCACCTTCGGTCTGTAAAGCAGGGAGGTCGGCAATTTTGAGGTTCTGTTCCATGATAAGTAGGTAAGACAGTGAGGTTGGTGATGGAGATTCTTGCAAAGTATACATTACGAGGTTCTGTTCCATACTAAGTTATCATCAGTCGGCAAGGTTTTGTTTCAAGCTGAATTTAAGGTTCTATTCTAGGCTGAGTTACCAACATCAGGTGATTACCATCGGCGGTTAATAGTGTGCATCCCCAGCTATAGATCGAACCTCCATCGCTACATCAGGAGCCTGCCTTACCAATCGCGTGTAAATAACTAATGACGTCACTCAGTACTTTTGTCCAACGCTCATCAGCAGGAGGTAATGCACGTATCCTTATATGCTCAGTACGTTACCGAAAAAACGCTCTGTCACTCCAATGCTTACTAGGATTCCCCCGACGTCCACAGGTATTTCCTGCAAGTGTCATGCGTCTACTTTATACGCAAGATTCCTCTATTTTCATAAGTGTGACGCTGAGATTACGTAGTGATTGTTTATAATTCTTATGGACTAAGATATACTAAGGTTACGGGAAAGCATGAGATAGATAGGGACGAGAATAAAGAAGATGAGCTAAATGATGATAAGATGAATGAAGAGATAGATGAACAAGAAACAGAAAAAGAGAAGATTAATGAGGAACAGATAGATGAGGATGATGAGAATGAGGAGGAGAAGGAGGAGAAGGAGGATAAGGAGGTGGAGGAGAATGAGGAGGAAGTGAATGAGGAGGAGTAGGAGGAGGAGGTATCCTATCTTGTATGTTGTATACAGCTTCATACGGATCCAAACGATCTTGTATGTGAGTTGCAATTTTGTATTAATAGTAACCATTCACTACAAAGCCCTGAGTGTCAAGCAATTATTAATAAATTGCGTCAAAAACACGTAATATACTATTCTATTATATTATTCTATTTCTATTATTCTATTATTCTATAATATTCTACTATAAAATAACATACCACTTTTAGAAATCTACGTTAAGATTTTTTATAATGAATGTGATGTATTAAAAATCGTTTAAGATTTTTGTTGAATAAAAGTTTAGATCAAACAAATAAAACTATAAGTATTTATTTCTAATTCCCTATCCTGTTAGAATAAGTCCATGAATTAATTAGTTTATTATTCAAGTTATTAATTATTTTTACCTAAATTAGTTTTTTCTTAGTCTAGTGATTTTTTTACTTAATTTAATTACATTTCACTTGGTTTAATTATTATGGTTGACTTAGTTGTATTAGTTGTAAGTTATTATTTGTAGTTAGAAGTTATTTTTTAATGACTTTAAGATAACCTTCATTAGTAACTTACGATTATGGCTGAAACTTCATACTGGGCATGCGCAAATGACCATGCACTGAGTGGTAAGACTGATTCGTGCACCACATGGTTTGCCAGTTAAGCATAATTCTCGAGTTTTTTATATATAATACGTTGAAAATCGAGTTAGGTACTTTCCAAGATAGCGGACATGCATCAAATCTCACTTTTTTAAATTTATTTGTTTTTATGAAATAATTCCTTCACAATAGCCATAAAGTCTGAGCGCGCGAAATGCAAATTGATAAAATGTAGGTTTATCCAAGCTACAGTATTAGATTGCGCATGCGCAGAGTACCACGTAGATGCTAGTAAGGTAGATCACCGATATTTTCTTCCACTATTCGGATCGGAACTCTCAATTTTGAAAAACGATCAAGAATAAATTGTCGTTCCAATAATATTGGACCCTCTCTGTTCAACTCACACGATAGAAAGAGAGACGTATGAAAACATTCGTTTCGAATTCTCATGTATCTCGTTGTCTACCTCACATGGCAGAAAGAGAGTTCCGATTGACTTTATACATCGGTGTCTCAGTGCAGGGAATCTCGGCGAGGTGCTAGAGAAACCCCACTTGCAGATATAGAGGAAGCCCATATCATTACAGTTGTACGACATTCTTTTTTCTTATAGTTAAATAGTTTATACATTAAATGTTTTATCATTTAAATATTTATTCAGATTCTTATCTTTTTTATATATTTTAGATCATTGAGATGTTAAGATAAGTAGCTATATAGTTATATCTTAGTCCATAAGAATTATGAAAAATGACTAGGTAATCTCAGCGTGGTACTTGTAGAAACAGGGGAATCCTGCGTGTAAAGTAGATGCATGACACTTGCAGGGAATACCTGTGGACGTTGGGGGAGTCCCAGTGAACATTGAAGTGACACAGCGTTTTTTCGGTAACGTACTGAGCATATAAAGATACATATATTACCACCTGCTGATATGAGCGTTGGATAAAAGTACTGAGTGAGGTCATAAGTTATTTACACGCGATTGGTAAGGTAGGCTTCTGACGTAGCGACGAAGGCTCGATCTATATTTGGGGATGCGCACTATTACCTGCCGAAGGTTTTTACCTGATGTTGGTAACTCAGCCTAGAACAGAACCTTAAATTTAGCTTGAAAGAGAACCTTGCCGACTGATGATAACTTAGTATGGAACAGAACCTCGTAATGCATATTTTGCAAGAATCTCAATTACCAACCTCACTGTTTTACCTACTTTGCATGGAACAGAACCTCAAAATCACCCACCCTTCTGCTTTACAGACCGAAGGTGCAATGCTTTTGCAGCAGGAATTGGCATTACCAACCTCACTGTGTTACAGACTGCTGATAACTAAGCATGGAACAGAACCCTTACTTGGTCGGTGGTGGCATCTGTTGGTGTCAGTAACTTGCGACTCTACCTTACCGACCTGTGGTAAAGTGATAATATTAAAAGTTACCTGCCTACATGCTTACCGACTGACGGTAACATGGTTCCCTACATTACCGACGGATGGTAAAATGTTAATACAAAAATTCTCTATCTCTCTGTTTTAGCGACAGATGGTAATAAACTGTTTCACCCATGGATGGTAACTTAGCCTGGAACAGAACCTTATAATGTTAACCTAGCAGGAATCTCCATTATCAACCTCACTATTTTACCGATTTAGCATGGAACAGAACCTCATAATGTTAAATTAGCAGGAATCTTCATGATCAACCTCACTGTTTTACCTACTTAGCATGGAACAGAACCATAAAATTACCAACCTCTCTGTTTTACCGACCGATGATACAATGGTGCCATTTGTTGGTGTCAGTCACTTGCGACTCTCTACCTTACCCGCCGAAGGTAAAATAATAACATTAAAAGTTACCGACCTTTCTGTTCTACCGGTCGATGGTAGCATTGTTCCCTACCTTACGGACCAATGGTGAAATAATATAAAAAATTAGCGACCTCCCTGTTTTACCGACTGGTTTCCTACCTTGAAGACCAATGCTAAAATAAAGTCATAAATAATTGCCGGCCTCCCTGTTTTACCGACCGATGGTAACATGACTTCTTAACTCACCGACGTATGATAGAATGACAATATAAAAAATTATCGACCATCCTGTTTTACCGGCCGATTGTAAAAAACTGTTTTGCCGATGAATGGTCACTTAGCACGCAATTGAACCTTATAATGTTAACTTAGCAGGGACCGAAATTACCAACCTCACTGTTTTACCAATTCTGCGTGGAACAGAACCTTATAATGTCAACTTAGCAGGAATCTCCATTACCAACCTCACTGTGTTACCAGCACTGTGTTATGGCAGCAGGAATCTGCATTACCAACCTAACAGTTTTATCGACTGCCGTTAACTTAGCAGGTAACAGAACCCTCCCTTTGTCGGTGGAGCCATCTGTTGGTGTCGGTAACTAGAGATGGTGGCGCCATCTGTTGGTAAGTGCCCAGCACCGGCATAGCCCTACTACTTTCGGAGTCGCTGATTTCAAATCTAATGTTGCATGTTAAAAATTCAAAATGGCGAATCCAACATGGCGAACCTCAAATATTAAAAAAGATTGTATCTGGATGAAATTGGTGGTACATAGGTTTCTGTGGTCGCTGATCTAGAATCTGACGCTTGATTTTAACAACTCGAAATTGCGTATCCAATATGCTATATATATTGGTTCCGTAATTTTGAATGTAGAAATCCAACGAGAGATTTGAAATCAGCTACCTCAAAAACCTAAATATCACCAATTTTATCAAGTTCAAAACATTTTCAATAATTTGCGTCCGCCATATTTTATCCGCCATTTGGAATTTTGACAATTCAACATTAGATTTGAATTCAGCTAGCCCAAAAACTTTCTTTTGTCCCTATATGTGACACTGACAGTGTAGGCGTTAAGTACTCTCGTGCGTTACAAATGGTATTACTTAAACAGTCTCTTACACTAAAAAAATTACAATCGTTCTGGATCCGGAACGGTCCAGTTTTCGTTCCGGAACCACAACCCTGGTAAAATGTCTAAATGTTGAATATTATATGTTCATAGCTTTGGATTCTAATCACTTCTAAAATGTAACCTCCGATTCATTTTTAAATACTGTACATGAATATAGATATTTGATTTTACTGAAATTGTGCGTTCGAATAATAGAAAATTGTTTTTAATTTACTAACAGAATAAATCAGTAGTGCGGGTCGCATTACCCAACCGGTAGGGTAAGTAGACACACGTTAAATTTTTTGGAAGCCTTAATAATAAAGTATTTTTCTTGATACAGATTAAAATTTTTCTACGAATAAAGCAATGAGAAGATACTGATCTGCATATTAAGTTTTTGGCATTACATTATCAATTATATTTTTCTTTCTGTAGATTGATATATGTTATGCATACCGCATTATCCGCTTCTCCCCTAATTGCGAAAAAATTGACTCATAGAATACAAATGATGTGTATTATAATCAGGTTAATTTTTATCAACAAACTAAGTAAACAATTTATCAACAGAGTGGTGTATTGAACGAAAATTGTCTTAAGATGTACAAAATTATTATTTTTATGAGACATACTTTGACGTGGTGTCGGCTACGGGACTATTTGATGAGCAAGTTACAAAGGATGCTTTATGCTCCGCACGCTGGTTCTTCTCTTACGAATTGAAAAATATTTTTAAAATGAGGTGAGCACAAAAGGGTTGAAAAGTCAGAAACAACTCTAATAGGAAAATATCAATTTGGAATTTATTGAGCTTTTCTAAAGTTTTCTCTCTTAACGTCTACCTTTACTTTCGACCAAATTATATATCGTGTTTCAAACTCATCAATAATAAAAATCACAGTTATTGGCCTAAACGCTTGCACATTTTTAGTCACATGTCGGGAACCCGTTCAGATTTTTCAAGTTTTCTTTGCCCAAAATAAAGATAAGATTTCAAAGATTTAATTCTTTGAATGTTATGCTTTCGCCGTAACTTTGCTGTGTTACAGCACGAGTTCAAGTCGTTATACGAAATTCGAGAAATTCTTCAGTTTTTTTAATAAACTTCTCACATGATATCTTCTCTTTGAAAACTCAGGCAGGTAATTCAAACAAATATTTGACCCAAAATATCTCTTTGAGAATATATTGCAACAAAGAATTTGATATTCAAACGTACTCAATGTTTTTAGATTTCGGAATATTTTGAAGTGAAAATTGTTTGCTCAATAATTTTAAGTGACTTGTTTTTAGAGATTTTTCTATTTCTCGAGGCTTCGAATTCACAGTGGTGCAAATTTTAAAGCTACTGCTTCGAATTTATTACAATTTCGAATGTTTTATTTTTAAATAATGTTCAGTTTAGAAAGCCTTTAGAATAAAACTTTTTCAAATTAGAAAGCTACCAATTAGTTTAATTTTATTTCATTTTATAGCGTGTAAAATTTAACAATATTCCTCAAATTCTCTTTATTGTCCAGTGATGAGAATTTTTATGTTTCGAAGCATCGTTAGGAATAAGCTATTCAAATTGGATTTTTTTAATAAATATAAATATTAATTTTAATATTATATCATACTTACTCTGACAATGAACGAAGCCCACACATGTGAGGAGTAAAATAGCAGCATACTTCATTTTTTTCAAATAGTCACAATGCCAGAAAAATGAAGAAGTAAATTGATTTCCAGAATTGCGTTTGAAGAGTAACTTGCTGAGCGACTGCTGCATATACTCCTTTTTATAAGATCTACCCAATAACTCGCCTTATTTATTCTTCAAAATAAATAAAGCAGAAAAAGAAAGATTGATGATCTCAGATCTAAAAAAATTTCATATTTGCTATATTTAATATCAGTGGCGTAGCCATGAATTTTCCAGAAAAACGCATTTAATGCTGGCCAGAGTCATAAGCGCAAATGTTACACTTCTTTGAAAATAAAATGTACCAATTTCCGCTAGCTCTCAGGACATAAATATAATGTCAAAAGATTCAGTATGGCTCTTAATATTTTCCACTTAAATCCGAAAATTATAATTTGGAACCTGACTTAGAGAAACGCGAATATCTCCTAAACTAAAACCGCTCTCACGGGCCCTTTTCATGCGACCGCTCACCAATAATAAGTATTAATATTAGTTTAAACAAAAAGTCTCTCAAGGAAAATTTATATTTAATACGATTCATATAGAAAATTTTAATAATATTTCAAATATCTATTTTATTTCAGGCAAATATATTACCAAAAAAGAAAGAGATTGTTTAAGATATGATAATCATAATCAATAATGAACTGTTTAAACAATTATGTTTATTGACTTGCTATTCCCTCACAAAGTTAAATGTTGATAAAAAGTGGGAAATGTCAGAAAAAGCCGCAACTATATAGCATTACTATAGGGGAAGATAGTTTTCAACAATATTAATTTGTTTAGATAATTGTATTTGTTAACTTGAATTAAGTATTACCTCACTCTAAATAAAAAATTTGACAAAAAGCGAAAAATTCCAGAAAAAAACTACAACTTCCTAGTATTATTCTGAGAGAATGTTATTATGAATAATAATAAATTGTTTCAAAAATTATTTATGTTAACATTATTGATTATTGCCTCGCTCTAAATGAAAAGTTGAAAATAAGTTGAAAAATTCGGAAAAACCTCGACTTCTTAAATATATTCTAAGAGAAAATTGCTAAAAACAATAACAAATTGTTTAAATAATTCATATAAGCTTCTAGTTATAAGTATAAAGTAGTATTTCATGTATTAGAAAAAATTTTACTCTAAAAAACCGCAAAAAATTTTAGTTAGCTAATTGTGAGAACAATTGTTAAGTTTCAACTCGATTCAGCTAATATAGACGATTCTGAATACTATTTACAAGAACGTCTTCTTTTCTTATGGGAAATACGTCTACAATGCGGGCCTTCCTCATTTAAGATCCACTTAAGAATTTCTACCTTTCAGGTCGTTGTTCTAGATTAGGAAAAAGCTATACTTATAACTTATAATTGAATCTTTGGTGTGCTAAAATCTTGTTTTATGGCGTTGGACTTTGAAGAGACTTAATTTTAAATAGGAAAATCTACAGTTTATTGACTTCATTTTTGCAGGTAGCATGAAGAATAGACACCAGTTTATTATGGTATCTGTACTCTATATGGACGTAGCCCGACTCGCACCCGCATACCTGCGGAGTATACCCCCACCATTGCGGCCAGCACGTTACCCCTCACTTGCTTTTACCAAGCATGTCTCGCGTCGGATTTCAACATTTTGAACGTTTTAAAAGTAGGATTTTACTGCAACATTTAATGTATCAATTTGCAATAATTTGTCTAGGAACATTTTCTATAAATTTAACATTATTTAACTATTAATGCTTTCAACTTAAAATAAAATAATTTTACCATTTAAGGAATTCAATTTCACGCAACAAGAATTTGAGATTTATAAAATATAGACGCTGCTAATTTACATAGTGTACAATTAGGCTGATTCAATATATACATCAATGTAAGGATTACGTGTGATCACAAAAATAAATACAAAGTTGAGAATAACCATTGTTGTAACTAGTGTTTGTAGAAAAATATTTTTATTTGACGTATTTTCAGGGTTGGATTTCCCTAAATGTTCTGAATTGTTGCAAAGCTTACTAAATATCAAAACATTTTATGATTGATATTTAACTATGACACATTCTTTATGAAAATATTTAATAATACATTTTTATTAGTATTTCTGACTAACTTAAAATGACAACTCAATCTCAAGCTGTTTAAATGCAAGGAACAAATTCATTGTACTTGAACTTCCAAAATTTGGAATTGGTTTATCTAATTTGTTTATAAAAATTTACAGAAGTTTATATATTTTGTTGAAAATACCTCTTTTTGATTGAAAATCGATTTTGTTAAAAATTCAACTTTTTTTGGTGAAAAATTGTTTTCTTCACTGAAAATATCTCTTTTTAGGATCCGTATAATGCCCCCCCCCCTCTCATTCAGAAATAACGTTAGAAAATGGTAAAATCTTCGTTTTTTTTAATAATTAAAAAAGTAGTTAAATTTTCAAAGAAGTCGTTGAATTTTCAACGACAAGAAGACGAATTTTCAACAAATAAAAATTTTCAGTCGTGAATTTTTAATTAAAAAAAGTTAGTTTTTTAACAAAACAGTTCGACTTCGAAATAATGAGATGATTTTTCAACTTAGAATGTAAATCTTCAACAAAAAATTGTTTCTTTACAAAGTGGTTCAACCAACATTTGCAAACAAAATAGTTAAATTTGCAACAAAACAGTTAAATTTCCAACAAAATATAATTGGTTTTTTCAAACAAAAAAAAATCAACTTTTAACGAAATTGTTGAATTATCAGTCAAACAGCTGCAATTTTATCAAAGAAAGATTCAATTTTGACTAAAATAGAATAATTTCTAAACTAACTAGACAAATTTTAAAAAAGCAGTTGAATTTCCAACCCAAAAATGTATCTGTTTGACTTTTTAACAACAAAATATGAGTTTTAATAAGAAGTAAATTTTCTATGAAGATATTTGAATTTTCAACCTGAAAAGGCGATTTTTTAACCAAACAGTTTCAATTTTATCCGTGATTTTTCTTAATATTTTTTTTAATTTAAATTAATTTCACGCGTCTTTGAAGTTGAAAAGTTTCAAATTTTAGAGTGATAAACTTCATCAGAAATTTCTAAACTGGTTTAAACTGGTTTATACAAAATTTCGTTTAATTTTATTGTCGGAAGTCCCGGCAATACAATTTGCAATTTCTATTTACAATGTTCAGTTTAAATATCTCAGGTACTCTAGCCTTCTAAGATATAATCCCAGGCGAGAACAAGCAAGTGAGAGGTAACGCGCTGGACGCACTAGTGGGGGTATGCTACTCAGGTATGGGGGTGCGAGTCGGAAATCGCCCCTCTACATCATATCTCTTTCTCATTAGTATTTATGGCAAATAAGAGAGTTGTCAGCAGATAGACACAAGCTGTTATGAATAGAATGATGTTTTCCAGTGTATAACAAATGCGATTACGAAATTTTGGTGGGGGGGGGGGGGTGAGCCTCCTAGCCCCCACTGGATACGTCACTGTTTATTATCCATGAAACCTTCATAATTTAAGATTTCAATATGTGTCAAAACAAGAGTAAATACCGATTTCGTTTGTATGAATGAAAATGCAAACAAAGATAAAAATAGCGCATATGCCTTAAGGTAGTTATCGTACCGAAACTCAGATTTCTGGAAAAAAATGTTCCATGATCTTAAGAATTTAAATTATATCATTGGTAATGAGTCACAAAAGAAGAAACATTACTTTGCACGATAAAACTTTAAAACATAAAAAAATCGTTTTTAATTAACTTTTTTCTGAAGAAAAGATCTTCTCCTTTCACTCCGGTGGGATTCGAACCACAGAACCACAGTTAAAAATTTCCTATTATTCTCTAATGATAATACAGATTGCTTTAAACATTTGATTTGCATTATCTAGCAGAATAATGCGTATAATTTCTGAAATAAATTTTCTTCTCTCGATCTCTCTAGTAGTTTAAGGGGCAAAGCACCTGACCCAAAATCAAAAGTTCAGCGGTTCGAATCACAGGGGAATGAAAGGAGATCTTTTTTTCAGAAGAAAAATAATTTAAAAATATATTTAATTTATAACTCCATCTAGTCTAAGAAAGATGTTGACAATTTTCTGTTATTCTCTAAGGATAATATAGATTCCTTTAAAAATAAGAAAAATTATTATTTTAAGTTTTGTTCATTTAATGGTAGGTTTTAAATTTAATAAAGGAATATAACCGTGTAAAATTGTGAACATCATTAAAACAACAAGAGGGCTATAATATTGCGAAACTTGTAAATAGACTGCATACATCGCCTCCGCTAAGATCATATTTACTTAACATTCATTCATTTTGCCTTACTCAGTCTCTGTCGAATTACTGTCCCATCCCCCGGTTGAATTCGGAGTAGATAAAATTTATTATTCAATACATTATAACATATAAACTTAAAAATGTCGAATATGCTTGCATATTTAATTTCCAAAATGTTATTTTTAAATTTAAGATATTAATTTATTTTATTTTTAGATTTTATTATTTAAAGCAATGAATAAACATAGGTACTAATATAACATTGTTATTTTATACTTTACTCATCCCTATAGTATTCGTTTTTTCCCCTGCAACTCTATTTTTCCAATTTTGAAAATGAGTAAATAAGTTTCAATCATAGTTAATAGTTCAAAAATGTTTTCTTGAAAAAAACTTGTTTCAACGATTTCAGCAACTGAAAAACTCACTTACAAAATTTGAAATAGTAGAGTTGTAGTGAATGTTTCTTTCGAAAAAATAAGTCTTCGCTTGTTCAAATCGCACCATTTTCGAAAACTGGTAAGAAGCGATCGTGACAAAAAAAGAAGTTGCAAAAACATTTTCAAAATAAATTTTTTCTGTCAGTTTTAGAATCTTGACATCAAAAATCATGGTATTTATTTTAATTTGACGTTATATGTAATCAGTAATATTATTTCAATTTTGAAAATCACAGAGAAACACTGCTCTTGTGAAATCGTCAACGTCATTGAAAGAATAAGACGGCCAAGGTGAAATTTTTAATAGACCACATACGACCCCTCCATAAACATAACATTTACAATTTATTTCCTCAAAATGGCAAATTAGAATCACTTACATATATAACTTTCAAGGATTCGAAAATTTTCAATGGATGTCAAAGTATTTTAAAAATTGCAAGGAGTTTTAGGGAATTTCAAATAATTTCACGAGAACCTTAGAGAGTAAACAAATTGGAATGCAATTTTCAGGGACATCTAATGATTTGCATGAATTTTACGGGATTTTGTGGAGTCACAGAGGATTTCAAAAATTAAAGCGGCTGTAAAGGAATTTCAAAAGATGTTGAAGATTTCTAAATGCTATACTGGATTTCAAAATATTTTTGGGATTTGACAAGATATTTAAGTTTCGGATTCAATTTTAGATAAAAACTGCAACTCATATCCAATTTTAATGTTGAAGAGCTTATTTTATTCCTTGAAAGATTCTTTACAAACGTGCTTGGTAAGGTTTTATTGTGTAAGAGTGAATTCGGCCTTTGAATTATACCCAAACTGCGTGGCTCATTTATTGAAAGCGAAACAAGGAATTAACATCGACCAGTCTATTAATTAAAACTTCTTTTCAATTATTATCAAAGTTATTCTCAGCCAAGATCTAATAAACTACAATCTAGCCCAGATAGCAAAATTCCCGCCGACTGCAAGCGATCTGCCGGCCCGCGGTCCGATCGATCGGACCGACGCGCCAGCAGATATGCACCTTAATATGCACATAATTGATGTCTATAGAGCCAGCCCGACAGGCGGCAGCGACGCTGTCCAGCGAACTGCATGAACGACGGTCCAGTAAAATGCCGGCCCACGGACGAATGGAGTCAACTACAGAAAAATGCTGCTGAGTCTGTCGAGTGGTGAAAATTCGTTTTGCTAGACGTCGAGAGTCGAAGCACAGTTCAATGAAGAATTTCAAATGAAGCACAAGCCCTAACTGTAAGGTTTTCACGACGAGCCCATCGACACTTTTATGCAAGGCAAACTAAAAGCAGCAATCCGCCAAAAAAGCAAAAACTAAACGAAAAGTCGAGTTGATCCTATTTATTTATCCGGAACAAACAAAATCGCACTTTTCTCTCGCGTCGCGCTAAATCCGAACAAAAATTTCACGGGTACACGCCACACGAGACAGCACACGGCAAGAACAGCTTATCTAGAACGCGCATGCGCGTTTTCTATCTCAATCTACTCGCACTATCGAATGATAAAATTTTCGGTTCCGAAATACATAGACGGTATCACAACCTTCAATGAGAGGAACCAATCGCGCTACAGTGCTTCGCGATGAAATCTAGTATTTTCTCCGTGGGAAAAAAAGAAGTGTTTATCAAGCTTTTAGCCACCAGTGCTCGGGTGCTCGAGGCCATTCTCCTTTCTCCCCAGGGTTGACTGCAGCGGCAGACAGGCCTGGGGTGCGGTGAGTAACCTACAATTTCCCCCGGCCGGCGCGGGCCATTTTGAAAGGGCCACGTGGTCATACTTATTAAGTATTTCCTTTTCTATTCGTATCTCCTACAATCTTAGATTCTGACCTCTCAAAGCTTCTGACTGCCTTAAATGGATCCTTTTCGAGTGACGAGGACACTTCCACGGAAGAACCCCCTTACCCTCCTTACCCTCCCCTCACACAGGACGTTAAATCTGGCGCGAAAGCTCTCATGTTCATGACGGACAACGCTTCCATAATCAGAGGAAGAAGCCTCGAAAGAATTAACGATGTCAAATCGAACCTCAAACGTGCCAAAACGCGCTTAGGAACCCAAAGTAAAACGGAAAATACTCTCCCCTCCAATCACAAAATCGATAACTCCGCTATGAAGACGACAGAGATAACTGACAACGACAAACTAGACCCGACAGTAACAGCTGACGGTGGCAAGCCCCATACGAATTTAACCTCTGATGCTTGATACTCTCAAAACAACTTGGTTCCACCCACGGGTTCTCAATCCATTACCGACTCCAACCTCGGTGCCCAAAGCTCCAATAAATCGCTCCCTAAAGTAAACAACCAGCTTCGCTACAGCGAATTTGAATCGGGTGAGTGTCCAATCATAATTCAACGCGAAATTGACTCTCAAAACGCGAAAACAGATCTTGCTGCCGATACGACCGATCGCCTTTTACTGAAATACTTTCTGGGCCATATTAACGATGTTCGTAGCAGTGGCTTCGGGAAACTCAAAGTCATGGCTAAGTCCGCCAAGTCAGCTAATATGCTGCTCCAAGAAATCCTCAAAAAATCATCGGCTTAAAAACTCTCATCCCAGCCAGTTTTGCAACTTGCCTGGGTATCATTCGCGGCATATCTCATGAGATTTCCAGGGAAGAGATTATTCAGAACCTTCAGGTCTTAGGTCCACTGAGGGATAGAGTCACGGTTCTGGATGCTTTCCGTTGTAAATCCAGCCAACGTTGTTAACGCTGTGGATCTTCGGCTGCCCACACCGACGCCAACCCCTGCCCTAATGAGACAAATGAGCCCAAATGCGTAAATTGCAAAGGGGGATCACATGCCAACATACAAAGGTTGTCCGGAATTCATTTTCCAAAGCGAGCTTCGTCTTTTTGCTACGAAGTACAAGATGACGTTCAAGGAAGCTAAAGCTATCCCAAAATCAGGAAAGGGTGCCGATTACGCCACTTCCGCTCCCCCCTCATCCTCTAACTCCTCCCATCCATGGAATTTTTCCATGTTCCCTGAACTAAATGATGCCCGGTACCCTCATTCAACAATTCTCGTCCTCAACAATCCAGGCAATCATATGCCCAGTAATTATCAACTCCTGCGGCTCGCTCTCCGAAAAACTCATCCCAAACTCCAGGCAGGCATTCGGTACCCAATCCCAGGGCCGCAGCTTCCTCGGAGGACGGCTTCCACCCTCCCTCGTTCAAAGGGTCATCAGCGAGTCCATTTTTCGCTTACCTTTATATCTGCCCTGATGAACCTACTTGGGATCTTATCCTCGGGGTCACTTGATTCAGAAGAGGGGCAAAATAGCCTCAACACATTAATACGCAGTGTGGCGAATCTAGCAAATTCTTTTCTCCATAATGGCTCATTCGTAGTGGTCTGGCTATCGCTATTCGAAGAGGCATCACATATTCCCAGATTACCTCTATCCCTAGCACGGAAGACCAGCTTGAGACTTTAGCAGTCTCAATTGGTACCTCTCTAGGGGAGCTTCTTATCGTTTCAGTTTATAAGGTACCCAACCCCTCTAATGTTATAACATCAGTTACGTGGACCCAGTTTTTCGACTCCATAAAAGATTTAAATTGCAGCTCAGTTGTCATAAGTGAGGGTTTTAATTGCCACAATTCTCTCTGGGGCAGCTCGCATAATTGTAGAGGAGGAATTGAGCTTTGTTCTGTCTTGGATAAGACAGACCTCATACACCTTAACACAGGTGAAGCCACCTTTCGTACCCGTCCGGAAAGCCTGCCATCAATCATTGATCTGACATTCGTTTCTCCGAATTTATACAAACTCTCTTCTTAGGGAGTTTGGAACGAATCTCGGGGCAGCGATCACTTCCCAGTGATTTGAAGTCTAGAAGTTTCAGTCCCAATAGCCCTATTCCAGTCACATAGATATAAACTTAGACGCATCAACTGGTCCTCATACTCTTCTAATCTCTATGAATCCATTTTGCAGGATGGAGAGCTGTTTGAGTCTACGGACTCAGACTTTCTCTCTCAGTACGAGGCCTTTGTAAAATGTGTGGATGAGGCTGTGCTCACTGCATGTCCAAAGGCTAAACCGGCGGCTAATTTTCACCGCCCTGGCGCACTCCTATCTCTAGGGTCTGGCGGGTTGTTATATGGTTTGAAAATAGGTACACACAGCCTGCTAACGCCTCCTGTTCTGCAGAAAGGAGGACGATTGAAAATTTGCATGCTTTAGCTGAGGAACTTTGCCCTCCAACTGCTTTCTACGACTCCTTCCCCGAGGAGTTTCCGAGAAACGAATTTCTGGAGGCTCCCTTCACGAAGTCTGAGCTCTCCATGTCCTTATCCTCACTAAAAACCAAATCTACTCCAGGTGCAGATAGAATCGACTATATTATCATTCAGCGATTGCCTAGGGAAGTTAAAATGACTCTCCTCAACATCTTCAATGAAATCTACCAGTCTGGTTCTTTTCCTAAATCTTAGAATGAATTTCTCGTTCTTTTCATTCCAAAATCAACTCCTGCAAAATTCCGTCCAATATCCTTGGCATCTTGCCTGTTCAAGGTAATGGAGAAACTCATGTTCAGGAAGAGAAGATCCTGCGCTGACAATCTCGCTATTTTGTCAACCGAGATTCTCTCATGTTTTGCAAATGGAGAGATCGTTGCAGACCCGACAGATGACCCATTTCATCTATAGATCTACATCCTGTAAAAATATCTACTTCCAGATCAATGGAGAATTGGTGGGTCCAAGGCTCAGCACAGTGGGCCTCCCCCAGGGAAGCGTTCTTAGTCCCATCAACTACTCTATCTACACCAGGAAAATATACACGTTATCCCTAGAAATTGCTTAATAGTAGCATTTGTAGATGACATTGCCATTATCTGTCGTTCTGCGGATCCTATGGTTTGTATACAATCTCTGCAGCAGTGGTTGAATGCACTCTCAGAGTTCCTGGATGGCAGGGGTCTTGAAGTCTGCCTTGAAAAACCAAAATTGGTCCTTTTCAATAGACGCAAGCTTGATATCGACAATCCTTGTTACACGCTTTCATTGAATTGCATTATCATCCCGCCATCCCCATTAGATAGATTTCTGAATATCATTCTCGATTTTATATTCACGTTCGAACCCCACTTTTAATATCTCTGTGACAAGATACGTAAAATATTGAACATCTTTAAAGTTCTTAGAGGGACTTGGTGGGGCGCAGATTCTTGTATCCTCAGGAATGTCTATACATCCCTCATTAGATAAAGAGAAAGAACATGAAAAATAAATTTGTACTTTTGAATGCTTATGAAAATGTCCAATCCTCCAAATATCAGATTCGTAAATCAGACACACACCCTCACTATGAATTCCCATACGAGGACCACCTGTTCTCTCCAAACATTGATCTGTCATTGGGCCGCTTAGTCCAGAACTGTCCAGATCCTGTAGGTCTCTTTAAGGATCTGGTCGATGGAAAGTTCCATGCCATTTTATATACTTTAGATTATATTATTAAACACCGCTTCTCCAAATCAGTCATCTTTACAGATTCACTAAGTGTTCTTTAAAGCATAAGTACCATTTGTTCTAGTTCAATCAACTCTTGTCTAATTTATATAATCAGAAACCGGCTAACCATTCTAAACAAGCCCAAATATACAGTCTCCTTGGTTTGGATACCAGGTCACAAGGGCATACCCGTCAACGAAGCCGCGAACCTGGCAGCCAAGACTGCGTCCGGAGATGCAACTCTCTTAAACATCTCCCTTCCTTTCTCCGATTTTTTCAGTTTAACTCGTGAAACACTAGATAGAAACTGAGACAACTATTTTCTAAAAATGTGAGAAAACAAAGGTATCACGTACACTCAATATTACTATAAACCTAGTAGGAAACCATGGTTCTGGTCATTTCAGGCTCGAGGGGAGTGGATTGTTACTCTCTGTCGCATGAGGAGCAACCACTACGCCTTGAATGCCAGTCTTGCTCGGAAGAATATAATTTCTGCTGGAAGCTGTTCATGTGACCCTAATATAGAAGAAGACTTGGACCATGTGCTTTGGGCCTGCCCCAGATTCAACGCTCCCAGAATACATCTTATCAGATCCCTATCGAAAATTTGAAAATGCCCTACTCCATACTGTAGCTATCAATTTCTAGCAAATCCTACAATTAGGATGGTTAAGCCAGTTTTCAAATTTTTGAAGGAAACTAACTTGCAAGTCTAAAAACTTCTCTCTTTGTCCCTATCTAATTTTCTTCTAAATCTATTCTCTTCTGATTATTTTATTTTCTCTCCAATGTTCTTTTTGAACATTTCCGCCTGTGCCACTTCAAGTCGGGAAACCGGGCTGACTGCTTCACCTCCCTAGAGATGGAGCTGTCGAGCCCTGCTCGACAATCTACGTTTCAGATTATATGGAGTTCACACTCCCCTCACTTGGTCATGGCAGGATAAACAAGGCAACAGCCAGTATTAAACCAACGTTAATCTTAAGAAGAAGAAGTCGGGAGCATGATCCAACAAGGTCTGGCCACTTGAGGGCTCTGTTTCATCCAAATCACGCAACCGCTTAGTTCCACCATTTTGTTAGTATAACCGCGCAGTTTGAATCTGACGGGTACTCTCTGCACGAAAAACTATTGTATGAAAATTAGTATGTAGCAAGAAATATTATGAAAATAGTGAAAGAATGAATTCCAAAAGTACTTGGAATAAGTATTGAATAATGTATATTAGAACACTGATAAGAAAATAATTTATATTCAGAACAGAATGGAAGTTTGTAAATAATACTGAATGAGAGTGATCAAAAGTACATACAAATTTTGATATTTATGAGAATTAATAACATTTCAAATATCTCTGTCTTACAGTGTATACATAATTCTCACGTAGCCGATTCTTTCAGAAAAATATATGCAAAAGTGACATAGGTCAGTAATAATATTACGAGGGATCTTAAATTTTACAGAAAAGTTTGTGAGGCTAAAGAGATTAATGAATCTGTTAGATGTATAGGCTGCGTTCTAACTCGAAATTCCTACCTTACCGACATCGAGAAGATGCTAGCTGTGGTGGTTCGTGTCCGTGATCAATTTTTATAGAAAAGTGGTTCATGTCCGTGCTAAGCTTCTAGAACATTCTCGAGGGTCATGATGACGTCATCATGCATTCCTACCTTACCGATATTCTTGATGACGTCATCATGCATTCCTACCTTACAGACATTGATACAAGAGGAGTACTGGACCTACTTTACCGACGTCGAGAACATTCTACAGCTGACGTCACAGAATAATATTGCGCAATTGTGCCAGCCAAATGCATGTAGCAACAGGTTCAAGGTTATTTCTTATCTGAAGATTTTTTTCTCGTAAGTACCTTTAAGGTTATATTTTGCTTTGTCCGAGCAGTTTCTACTGCGCCATATAGTTATTTCGAGGATGACTTATTGCTTCCTTACAGATAAAATATTTAATGCGCAAAAAGGTGCAGGTGTACAGATGAAATTTGATACGGAGGGCTATGCATCACATCCTCTTTTGGCTATCTAAATTTGATTTATTGCTTCCTTATAGATAACATATTGAACTAAAAATCCCTCTCCTTATTTATTTAATGGGCAAATAATTCGTGAAACACATTCTTCTAGAACATTCTTGATGACGGCATAAAATTAAAGTGCACCATTTTTTTTAGTAAGCCAGTTCAAGGTTATTTTCATGACGCAATACATTTTGCGTTGTAAAAAATTATATCCCAAACGTGTCGATTATAATGTAGAATCTTCCAGAACTCAAGGATAAAGAAGAGGATAAAAAACATTTAAATTAGAAAATATTTTAAGCCAATTGAATAATATAGGTAAGAGAGTATCTAAAGGAATAAAGTATTTTTTATGATAGGTTATGTGCTCATGATTCTTTCATTCTCTAGAGATCAATTCTTTTTACTGCTCGCAAAAGTTCGCTTTCTTATTCGAACCACAACGTTTGAAAATCATTCTTTTGACATATACTAGGTCCGTCAGCCTCTCGACGTGTCATATGAAATAAGATAATGCAAAAAATTTCGAGACTCGAAAGAGACATAATACAGCGTGCATTTTATTCCACATGCCTCTTTTATTCACAGATATATGCTCGTTTTTCATCTCCTATGTAGAAAGGTCAATTTGGCCTATTACACATTAAGGACGTAAAATAAATTTTTTTTAAATATAAAATTAATATAATAGAATATTTCGAATTTTTCAATCATCCACTAAAGCTACTTTATAATATAGT
>JAABKJ010000825.1:0-32604 GCA_011634705.1 Andricus grossulariae
GTTTAAAAAAATGCAAGAATTTCTCGAATTTTGTACCTCTAATTCAACTTGTGACACGACATAGGTCTTAAGGTCTTATCATTAATTACAGCCAATACAACTTGAAAAAGCTCCACGGGTTCCAGAGATACGTCTTGAAATTTCAAAGTCTCAAACTTCAATTTTCAGTCTGCGATTATTGCTGTCGGCGGCGAAAGCGGTGATCGCCGAGAATTTCACAAATTTCGTTTCTTAACTTCAACTCGCGTTGTGACTTACTATACTAATGGAAAAAACTAAAACTGATGGGTTGTAATCTGTGAAATCTCATCTTTAATTCAAGCCAATGAAACTTCAAAAATATTCATATTCAATATTCGCGTCTCTGTTGGCGAAAACCGCAGATGTCCAGACCTGCTGCTAAAGCGACTGAAGTTTGGTGAGGACACGTTTGGACATTTTTAGTCGTATCTCGAGAGTCCATGAAGATTTTTGAAAGTTTTATTGGCGCAAATTAAAAGATAAAACCTTCAAACTGTGTGTTGTGTATGTGAGATTTTTGTTACAACTTTCCTAGGTCATGCCACAAGTTGAAGTCAAGGTACAAAATTCGAGAAATTCCTTAATTTTTTTAAAACTTCTCACGTGGGGTATTCTCTTCAAAATAAAAAATATATCTTTATTAGGGCTTATTCGACGCATAGTTAAATCAGATTTTCAACCGGGTTTAAAAAAAATTTGTCGCACCTTTTGGGAACGAGTTATCGCGTTTCAAAGTCAGCCGAGATTTTTAATAGTACTTTCGCTAATCATCAGACCGGCAGAAATTTTGAACAGTTTATTCACAAGAACAAAATGTGTACTCTCTAAATATGAATCAGTGACAAATTCACGGATTGAAATAGTAGCTGGACACTTCACTGATTAATCATTGATTCCGGACTTTTCACTAATCAATTCAGTAACACCAGAATAAATCATGCGAGATATAACCTCTAAGTTTTAAAGTAAACCGTTGTTGTTATTCTTTTACTTAAGTAGCAAAAATAATTTTTTCAAGGAATACATTTGTAAATTTTCGGACTATAAGTGTGCGGAATCCACTGCAGGAAAAATATACTCCAACTCGTATAAGAAGTAATTACTTGACAGGTGTGTACAACACAGTCGAATCTTGAAAGAAAAGACATGTGTGAGGTTTTTTGTCATTTAGAAGCATCAAATATTTTCAACTTTTTTAATATTTGATCACATTTATGGGTTTCAAGTTTTTACTATGATTATTTCATTGAATCTACTAAGATCTTATTTTATTATGACTGTTAAATCGATGTGGTGCTGTGCTGCCAACTCTCATAAGTGAAACTTTCACTGAATGAATAAGTAACTTTTCACTGGTTTTCAGTGACCGGATTCTAGCTATTTGAATCAGTGAGATGTCACTGACAATTAGTGACTTTTCGCTGATTCGGGTTTAGTGAATAACTGTGATAAATGAGGACAGTGATGACGATTGAATTCTCAATCAATATGAAACTAAATCAGATAAATAAATGAAGCTTCCAACAAAATAAAAAAATGATAGAGTACCACGAATAATCATTTTATATTTTCTTTTACAATGTATATATAATGCATCTAATAATGTATAAATACACTTATATAATTGTATTATATGAATATATTCCGGTATCAATGGGCCTCAGGAGTTGAAATATGTGAAGATTACAGTTTTTAATTTTTTACACTAAGATTCCCCAAATTTAAAAATCCGAAAAATTCACAATAATAGCTCTTTGGTTCACTATTCTGTGGTAAAAAAACTAAGATAGTACTTGAGTTTCTTCACACAAACAAATTCATAGCAAAATTTGAACATTTGATTGAGTTTGAATTTCCCGCCAGAAGATTTTCGGAGAATCATGCACGTTGAGAATAATTGACAGAAGTCCTGTGCATTTTTTTATATTTTTTTTAATGATAGAAACAGAGAAAAAAAAGTGAAATAAAATGGACTTTACCACCCCCACCCCCCTACCTCATCCAATATGGCAGCTAACCGTATTAAATTAAGGGAGAAATTTTGTTTTATTGTATGATTTGAAATGCCTGACTCAACATTTGATTACCTTAAGGAGCATTTTTTGCATGATTACCCGGCTATACCCTTAAAAAAAAAGTTATAAAATAAAATATTTTCTTCTCGTTTGGCTTGACCGTCGGCACAACTCTGGTCTAAGATCGTTACAGATCAGTGTGCGCTTTATGTTTCATTCCTGTAACACGTGTGATATTCTAGTGACGTAATATTCATAGAAATCTGTGATATACCAGTTACATTACGGATTCCAGAACTGTTACGCGTCCATACAGTAACCGCGTTACAGAACAGTGTGAACTTTATCCTCCGTTCGTGGAACACGTGTGACATGCTAGTGACATAACAGTGCTATCACTCTGTTCTACATTACTTCCATTACAGAATTCCAGAACTGTTACATATCCTTACGGTAACAGCGTTACAGAACTGTGTGGCCTTTATGTTCCGTTCCTGGAACACGTGTGACATGCTAGTGACATAACAGTGCTATCACTCTGTTCTACATAACTTCCATTACAGAATTCCAGAACTGTTACATATCCTTACGGTAACAGCGTTACAGAACAGTGTGGCCTTTATGTTCCATTCCTGGAACACGTGTGACATGCTAGTGACATAACAGTGCTGTCACGCTGTTCTACATTAGTTACATTACAGAATTCCAGAATTATTACATATCCTTACAGTAACAGCGTTACAGAACAGTGTGACCTCTATGTTCCGTTCCTGGAACACGTGTGACATTCTAGCGACATAACAATTCTATCACTCTGTTCTATATTGGTTACAATACATAATTCCAGAACTATTGCATATCCTCACAGTAACAGCGTTACAAAACAGTGTGACCTTTATGTTCCGTTCCTGGAACACGTGTGACATTCTAGTGACATAACTGTTCTATCACTCTGTTCTATATTAGTTACACTATATAATTTCAGAACGGTTACATATCCTTACAATAAAAGCGTTACAGAACAGTGTTACCTTAATGATTCGTTCTTGGAACACGTGTGACATTCTAGAGACATAACAATTCTATCACTCTGTTCTATATTAGTTACATTACAGAATTCCAGAACTGTTACGTATCCTTACAGTAACTGCGTTACAGAATAGTATGACCTTTACGTTCTTTAATTGTTATGGCACACGTTTGTTACAATGTTATGTGTAAATGTTCCCTTTTTGTTGTGTAACATTTACAGAAAGTGTCTGCTGGGATACTACTTAACATCACAGCCATGTCTTTTTCTATGCAATCACATGGCATATGGCCATGCTAGACCAGATGCACTCCACTCTACGTGACAGCCAATCAGCCGAGTATGAATTTATTCATACAATTCATGTCTACAAGCACATCTCAAAGCATTTGCTGTAGATAATTATCACAGGAATTAGGTTAGTCGCAATGAGTATCAGTTCTGTCATCACCACACAATCAAAGCGCGGGGTATAAAGTAAACAAAAAAACAAGATCCCAGTTCATCACATATAGAAGTGGCAAGACTTAGCATGAATTGGCATAGGGTGTTCACTGTTCAACCTCGAGAGTTTGGGCAGTCGGTAAATACGACAAACCTGGGGAAAGAAATCGGATGTTTTCAAAAATTCAAAATGTTCGAAAATAAGTGCAAACTACCAATGTTGTCAATCAGTATGCCCTGCTCAAGGGAGAAAAATTACAAGTCCTCAAGAATGTGTCTTGGGAAGACAGTGACTAGGTAGCAATTAAAAAGTCCTCAGAAATGTGCCTTTGAGTCAGCTACCCCAAAAACAACACTATTTTTAGCCAAATCCGTCGTAATTTTTACGTTTTTGCCGCCATATTAGGTGCACCGTTTTGAATTAAAAAATTCTGACTCGAGTTTCTTATTTCGTGACCTTAAAGTTCCTCGAGTAACCATTTTCAGATGAATATTTGAACTTTTTGAATTTGGGCCTTATTTCGAGTTCCGACTTATGAAGATATTGGCTGATCGAAAAAATCTTTGGGGGCTTTCTCATTGAAGTGTAAGAGAAACTTTTGAGAACCCCCCTTCCCATAAAGCCAATCTGAAAATTTTGTTTTTTCGCTAGACCCTAGTTTATTACTGTTGGCCAAATACAAGACTCGGCCGCTAAAGTGGCTCTCTCTAGATGGACTATCATGGCGCTAAGTAGAACTTGAAAGTTTTTGTATGGTCAAACGCTAGTCTGGACGAGAGATGATGATAAAAAAATCCATTTTCTGTAATATTAATTTTTCCTTTTTCGTAATTTTATACACACTGGCCATTTTTGGAAACGCGTAAAAAAAATATTTTCGATTGACACTTTGATAATTTTCTACATGGGAACTATTAGAAATCTGCTAATCGTAAAAAGAGTTTTTTGGCCCACTCTAACGAAAGGTAATGTTCAATGTAAATCATTCTGCCAAGTAGTTTCGGTAGCTTTTCGATTAATATGCAATAAGTATAATTCAAATGTCGTGTATCACATTTTGCATAAGATAGGTCAAGCTCACGAAGTTTTTTCGGACTTATAGTCAAATTATTTTGTTTGCACAGTAAAATTGCGGTTCATCACAAAAATTTTGTTTTAACAAAATTTATTAGCACAAGTATCAAAACAAATTTTTGTCTGGATTCAATAAAAACGATTTCTCAATGTGTAGAAATTGAAGCACCAAGTACTAATTCTGGATGCTGGTTCGGAATTTCATGTTGAAAATTCTTTTTTCAGGTTTTCGACTTCTATCCGCATGCTTTGAATATCTACAAATAAAATTGCGCTTTGCTCATACAGATGTAATAAAAATATAATTTGCGACTTGAGAGAAAGGCGATTTCATTCGTGTAAATGGCTCTTCTCTTTTCCTTGTTGCACAATATTTGTGACTTGTGCTGATACATTTCGTGAAAATCAAATTGTTGTTGTGAAACAAGATTTTACTGTGACAACAAAATATTTGGATTACAATTACGCGACAACTTCGTGATATTATCTTATTTTATGCACAATTTGGTGCAAGACATTACAGAAAACTACAAAAAAATACTTAAACGGATGATGTAAATTGAACATTACACGCTAGGTGTGATGAGCTTGCCGAACTTAAGGAGTGGTTTCTTCAATATGTATGTATATCTGACCAGTAGGATCCATGAGACAGAAAGCATCTTTGGAACGTGAGAGACGAAGGCGTAGCTCTACACCGCTCCACAGAAATGTATCCTGATTAAAAACATCACAGTGTATATAACCAGTCAAGTCAATTTTTTCCCCAGCAACAAAATATGCGCGCCGGAGCATAAGCCCCTTATTTTCATCAGACACAGATTTCATATGCCCGGGTGCATCATGTACCCATACAGTGTACATAGTATACATGTAGATATGTTTTAATGTATGCTCTGTAAGCATAAGCATTATTTTGCGGCAATACTAATTTCAGATTAAAGTATACATTTACCTAATTAAACATTTAGTGTAATGTCCCTGCTTGAAATACGGGTTAGAAAACACAAGAACCCGGATACAAACCGGTTAGAATCCAATTCATTCTTTACCAGTTCTAAACAATTTCTATCCGATCTCAATTTAAATTTCTGGAACGTACACGGATCCTAAAAGGCTCTTATCCGGGAAATGGCAACAGAAAATGTTATAAAAATATTCTAACCGGTTCTAACGGCTTTTTATCCTGCCAATGGAACCAGAAATTAAATATTAGCAAAAACTGAAATTAGTTTCTAACCGGTTCCTAACCGATTTCTACACGGCACTCGTAACTGGAAACTTTTAACCTGCCCCTAACCGGTTTCTATCCGGCAAATTAGAACCTGATATTAAATATTTGTAAGCACCAACATTTGTTTCTGTACAACACAGGTACTTTACGTAGCATTATCATAATTGAGATCTGTAAACCGATATCTTAATGAATGCGATGGTGATTTCGCAAAAACACGTTATATATACATTCGCTAAACCATAACATTTTTTAGCTATTTCATCTACAAAGCTAGAAAGGTGCTTCCAGGTTCATTTTCATTCTAACTATCTAAATTTTATTCATATTAGTTTAATTTTGAAAGATTTCATTTCGTATTTTGGGCTGCAGTGTGCCATTTCCAGGGAAAGTTTAATATCGAAAAATAATTTCCAGAATTAAATATATAGACACATAATATTATACAAAATAAAATCAAGTTTTGATTGCCTTCATATGTCTATTTTTCTTACAAGAATTTCATAAATTCATCCAAAAATACTTTAAAAACTTTATGTTCACAGTTTTTTTAAATACAAATTAATCAACGTTTCATTTTTGCAAATCTATGTTCGAACTTTTATTTTCATATTGTAATGTTTTTGAAGCGTTTTCTCGAATGCTTTTATCGTTAGATCGTTAAGTTTGAGAATTCAATTTTTAATTTCAGTTATTAAGTTATCAATGTTAACTGTATTCTTCGATTTTCTTCGGATGCCAGTTTAATTTATTTAAGCAGTTTCCTCAATAAAACTTAATTGGCAAATGGCAACAATAAATATTGTTGCAATTTTTTTGTATTGCTTAATATTATATTATTATATTATATTTAAAATTATTCAACTTTCTCACAATTTTGGAATAAAACTATACGATTTGTGTAATAAATGATACATATTTTTCATAAAAATTAAAAATCATAAGACCTTAACAGTTATTTCATGATTCACATTGTTATCTTATCTTATTTTTACATTAATTTTATGTTATTAAATTAAAACTATTCCGAAAATATTTTTTGCATTTATCTTTGCTTGGAAAACAATACCAGTTAAAAAAATTGCTGTACCTCGTTATTCCGTTACCTTGAGAACAAGAAACGTTTTCTTAAAATAACATTAGGAAGAATAACTCATTAGTTAGTTGTTTAAAGTCATGGTGAGTGTGAAAAATAAATACAATTGTTTTAAAAGTAACAGGAGAAGCTTGGGCAGAAAAATATTCGTTTCATGAACTTCGTTTTGTGAAAGTATGACAGTTTTGAAACGATACACTTTAACTAACTAACTAACTAACTAACTAACTGGTATTCTACCAAATGAAAAATAAAAAATTTAACTAAAGGCTAATGGTAAATATTACCCCAGAGGAGATAAACCGTACTTACAACGAAAGAAAATCAAAAAACCTGTTACTATATAATTAATTATAATGCTCATTCGTGAAACTCACTAACAAACATAATAATTTTGTTCTGAGAATTTTTATCGGGGTTATCTAGAATATTCAGCCAGGTATTCATTATCTCACATGGATCGCTATTTTCGCTTATACATGAAAATCTTACAGTACTGAAAAATTGACATTCTACTAAAAGATGGTACACAGGTTCCGTATTAAAACAATTCTCATGACAGTAGATACAATAACCATCAAAGTTCAAACTGCAGGTTTTATTCTTGATTATAAATCTAGGTACGAACTTATTTATTAATCTTAATTGCGCTATAATTCTGATAAAGCCGAGTGGTGTTCTTGATAGAGTTAAATATTTCTGAGGTCCTTCTCGCAGGGTTAAATAAGAATAAAGTATTAAAGCAGAGGACGTGTGGGCTCTCTGTAAATCTGCTAGATATAATATTTTATCATAAGCTCTTATCCATGTCGATTTATTATTTTATAGAGAGGCAAGAGAAAGAAAATTTCAATCGCACTCTATCCCAATCCTTTTAAATATACTTCTAACCTGGCGGGTCCAGTTGTATTTCTCTATCATTGACAAATCATCTTTCAATCTATCCAGTTCTCTTAATTTTAAATAACATTTCTTTTCATATCGATCGTCGGACATATTTAGAATTTTCTTTATCCAACTGAGAATTGACCCAAAAATTCGATTGCAAGTTGGGAAGCACCTAT
This sequence comes from Andricus grossulariae, assembly GCA_011634705.1. Classification (NCBI taxonomy): domain Eukaryota; kingdom Metazoa; phylum Arthropoda; class Insecta; order Hymenoptera; family Cynipidae; genus Andricus; species Andricus grossulariae. The sequence goes on from JAABKJ010000825.1 coordinate 7,980, forward strand.
TTTTCATCTAAATAGCATATCCAGCAGTATTTTGGGGAACATGCAGGATTCTGTTATAAAAAGTGGTTTGAACTTTTTCTATAAGATCTAAATACCTGACAATATCAATCTCGGAGGTTCCGTATATAAAAGATGGGCATTATTTCTTATGCCCGTGATCTCCCTTTCTGTAGATTACTATTTTTGTTCTGTCTATATTGACTTCGAGCTCATTTATCCTACAGTAATCCAATAATCCTTCAAGAATCTTATGCATTCCAACCAAAGAATCCGCAAAAAAAAAGGCAGATCGTCGGCGTAAGCTAAGAGAAATATTTCCAACAAATGGTCTATTGATACACCTCTGGTACCTTTAGCATATATAAAATCTTGTAAATCAGCAAATAAAAATTTAAACATTGTCGGACTTAGAACCTGCCCCTGCATGACTTCATTCGTTACATCTACCGAATCAGAGAAGCCCTTATTTCGCTTGATCGCAATATTAGCTTTAGAGTAGGAATCTATTACCAATCTAATGAATTTTGAACCGCAACCTTTCGAGATTAACTTGTTACATAAGATATTATGACTAACTGATGGAATGGTTGATTTAATGTCAACAGAGAATACAAAAAGTTTGCCTGCGTTCAATGTCAGACAATTTTGAATTATTGTATTAAGGGTAAATATCTGATCCGTGCAATCTCTCCCCCTCCTGGAACCTGCCGGCCACTCTGGGAGGAAAGAATTTGCGTAAATATCTTTGTAACACAGTTAACTGAGGCAATGGGGCGGTAGCTAGAAGGATGAGTCATCCCCTTTCTTTTGTATCATTCTAAGAAATGTTTGATACCAAAATATTGGGACCTTTTCTTCTTGAATTATTTCGTTAAATAACGATTTTAGGTAGAGGATCAGATTGCCAGTCAAATTTTTTAAAAAGTCATAGCTAATACCATCCGGACCAGCGGCCTTACCATTTTTTGACTGTTTCAAGCTTGAAATAGTTTCATCAAGAGTTATATGTAAATCAAGACAAGGATTTCGCAAATTATTAATCATTATTGAGTAAGAATTTGGATCCTGAGCTGGGTAAAGAGATTTCAAGTACTGTTCCCATGTTTAAGTCCATATCATCTTTATACGGAGGTTCGAAATTATAGCTATTTTCTATCTTCCAGACTGTTTTAGAGGTGGCTGTGTTCGCGAGAGAATCTAATAAGGAATTTTTATAACCTTCCTTCTTGGTACCTAATAATTTTGTATGTAAATTTTTACACTTCGTATAAATCGACACAACATCAGGATTGAATTTTTGTTGTATCTGTGCGTCAGACCATGGCTTTGAAAGACTCAGTTTTTTAGTCGGTTTTACAATCACGTTAAGTTCTGTCGCTGTCTCCTTAATTGCATTAAATAAATTGTTTGAAAGGTCATCTATCGACAACATTGTAGAGTTCATATTTGAAGGGTACTGAATAATGTCTTTAAATTTAGCAGCAAAGGCATTATTCCACTTAAAAAAGAGATGCTTGATTGATTCGCATAATTTAAAGTCGAGTGATCTCATAATGTGAACGCTATAGAAAAACGATCTGATCGAATGGGAACACTTAGCACATGGAAATCCTCTATTGACTGAATACCCACACTATTAGACCAGGCCAAATCTATAATTGAAGATCTTTTTTCTCTTAGGAATGTACATTGAGCTGGGCAGTCGCTTTCAGTTCTCCCATTCAGGACAAAAAATCAATTTTTTCAAAGCTTTCTACCATTTGATTTCCCCTTTTGTCTAGATCAGCGACAAGGACATATTCTTAATTACTTGGCAGTCGAAGTTAGGTTGAGGATACGTGATTTGAGGTGAAGAAGTAAGCCATGTCTCACTTACACAGATGATGTCGCCTGTAGTAGTGTAGTGAAAGATATCATCTAGATTATTAAATCCCGTTGCATTCGAAAATATAATTCGAGTTGCTGGTACTGTTGGCGAACCGTTTATGAACTTAGGATCGTTTTGGAGTTTTCTCTCGCTTTTCCTGCTAGCAGTAGAGCTTAAACAAGAAGTTGAGATTCCCCCATCAGACTGATAAACATCCTCACTCTTCTCTGCCACAATCGTCGCGGCTAAGCATACATTAAAATACTGATTATCCATGTATAGTCGGGTTCCTTTAATCATTGAGGACCTCCCAAGACTCTCCAGCTTTTGTTGGTAATCTCGAAGCTTCTCGCGTATTTCTCTTTGTTCGTGAGTAAAATCATTTGAGAAAGATATATTCAATGAGCATAGATTTTTAGCATTCTTAAATATCTCATATTTAAATCTCGAATTGGTATATGTAACTAAAACAGGTCTTGTTCCCTCTTTTTTTCCAAGCCTAATCACCTTTTCAAAACAATCAATATGTATATTAATTTTAGCTTTCTTGAAAATCTTGTTAACTGCGTCAAAATGATTGCCGTTGTTATTTGAATCTTCCTTCACATTGTAGAGAAAAATATTCCTAGACATTTCTTTTATATCTGAAAATCCTAGCTTTTTTCAAGAAAATTAATTTTTTCTTCGAATTCTTTGTACTTCTGTTCCAAAAGGTGACATCTGGTTTTCCACATTTTGAGTTATTCCAAGATCTTTTCATCCAAACTCTTCAGCACTTTAATATCTCCAGTCATTCGCTAACTGTTCAATAATTGAGTATGAAAAATAGTAGAAAACAAAATGATTAGCATTTTCAGATATTATTGAAAATTACGAGAATGTTCTAGCATGACAATAGACGGGAGAACTGGGACTCGATTGCTGGCGCGCGAACAGGAGAAGAAGAAACTTCTCTGAGACTTCTACACTCTGTCGCCTCAAGCTTGATATTACTTCAATCGCTCGCCCTCTAAAATTTCACTTTTGCCTAGTAGGTCCCTTTTCTCACATCGCGTCACATATATCGGTACATGCAGCTTGGCTTTACAAATTGTTTCACCATTTTTTAATTCTCCCTATGTGAATATGTATTATGTGTTACTTCTCTATGAAAAATGTAGTTACAATCAACTCTGGATATAATAACGGTTTTGGGCATAGCTTGCAGTGGCCTTAGGCCTTAATCGGGGGAATCCAAACGTAAGCAGGCCGTGCCGCATGAACCATTTCTGTTGGATTTGGACACATGACGCAACCTGACGTAACTAATGCGCTCAAAGTGCGGCCCTGTGCTGTTCGTCACGTTTGGCTGAGCACCACCTTTCTCTCGGTTCCGCGGCTCCCCTCGTCGTGAAACTACTAAGGGTATTATTCTAAGAATCTCATTAACTGGGGGTTCTTATTTCGAGAGTTGAGTGTATTTTTTTTAAATAGACGAGTCACGCTTGACCCTTGTTAATAAATGGAATGTTTGGAACTCCCTTCTGAAAAAAAATCTATTTTAAGCGTTCGAGCATGATCGAAGAACTATTTTTATTAGGATATTAACTTCTATCGTATTTGGGCAGAATGAAAAAGTTACTTTTTTGGGTAGGAATATTATTTTACCTTTAGATTTCGTTCCAATAAGATTAACTTGATCACCGTACGTTTGCAGAATTCTTAAAAACCTTATCCAATTGCATTGGCGTTTGTTAAGTTTGTAGTTGGACAATGATACCTCATCGTAGCATCCATATTCTCGTCTAATCTAGAACAAACAAGCAAATAAGAAAAAATTAAACTTTTGAATCTATCAAATAATAACATTAGTGAATGGATTATTGTGCGTTATATTCTTACAAAAATCTGCTTAGAAATTAGAAATTAAACTGAATTTCAAATTTCCACTCGGTGACATAATACAATTTCGCACACAAAATTTAAGAAACTAATAAAAAAAAGAGTTTCGTGCATTATATATGCTTATATGAAACTTTTTTTATTGAGATAATAAATCCAGAAATTAGACATAGAGATAAGTACTTTAGTTCTAAAAGTGTTTAATTATCACATCAACACAAAAAAAGTTTTATGTGCGGTGAAGTAGACCACCACATCTATATGTTTTTGGGGTCGCTGAATCCGAAGCTGGGGTCCGTTTCGCCCGATCAGGTCGCCTTCATTTCTAACCTAGAGAAAAGCTTAAGAACACTCAAATGCCTTTGTGTTCCAGAGGTCGCTGAATTCAAATAAAGTGTTTGTTACACTCTATCAGGTTACCCTTCGTTCCTAACCTTGAAAAAAATTGCTTCAGAACACAGAAATAATCAAATTTGGGCTGGAGACATAAGTCTTAATTTATTTTTTCGGTGATATCGTGCAATTTTATTCTCAGAATAATTATGAAGAAGCTTTCTCTTACGTTTTACTACTTTCAGACATATTTTAGATGAATAAATTAATAGCCTACGCTCATCTGCTTTATAAATGCCTTACTTCAACTCATTCATCTATCCATTAACGTTATGACCATTTACCGATAAATGTTCCTTTCTTTCTGAAAAGTACTTTATGAAATTCTTCTCCCCATCTCTATAATACTTTGCGTAGAATGAAATCGTCATCACGAGAGCTTATTTCTTTCACATATCCCATCACCAGTCTTGAACGATTAAGTGGGTCTCGTTACTGTTGCAGCATCGACGTAAGTAATGTTTTTCTTACCCTTCTTAAGAAAATCTGCCAAGTTATTCATACATAAATAGCAATCATTTTCAGTTAGTAGTTTTCCCACAAAGTAGACTTTGTGAATTCCAGGGTTCTGCTATTTCGACTGATATCCCAGCGACTCAATAATACATGTGACTTACCACCAGGAAAGGTACCTTAGGGTCAGCAGGCGAATTTTTCAGTAGAGGGGATTGAAGAAACGGGCGTAGTCATATATTCAGAGAGTGGAGGACAATCTCCGGAATCCATCCCCTCCACTTACGACTACATCTTACAGACGGAAAGATGTGGTAAAAAGTGGTGAAATCGGATTTTACAAGTCTTCCGCACGCGTCGAAATAGGCGATTCACGCCTCCCTTTGCAGCTTAATAACAATTCCAATTTTGCAGATAGAAATTTAATTATTTGTTAATATAAAAGAGCGACTCAAAAACTATCGATATTATCCAAACCTAGAAATCGATTTTTTAACCCTGGAGCCCCTTTCCTCGTGACAAGTGGAGATGCGCTAGTAGTAAATGAGCCTTCGCTGGTCATATAAGCGCATCATCGCTTGCTAGTCGGCACTTTGGCGCGGCGGCAGCGGCAGATAACGAACAGGCAGCAGCGGCAGTAAGACTAGAGAACACGAACGCTCAGCAATGGTAAAGATAACGAACACACAACAAAGAAGACTAAAAACAGCAGCGAAAATTCGCAGTAGTTGCCCTTCGAGAGATTCAGATTGCTGGGAGGGTAAATTGGACGACTGAAATGAATGGAGAACACACCAATGATGTCGCTCTCTAGACCCTGACACATAATATAATTTTCTAAATTTAAAAACCACTAGTGTCACCATTATACTCTCCTTCTCATTCACCGAGTGGTTCAGGAATTTGTTCATGCACACCTCTTGCTGCCTAGTCAACAACTCCAATTCAATCTAGTACTCTTCCCAGTTTGACTCGGTCACCAATGCGAATCCTAAGCCCAAGTAACTGCGATTGCTGCCGACGCCGACACATTAAATGCCACATTTATCGCGTCACTCACCGCAGCCAAAGTTTTTAAAAACAAACATATGCAATCGCTGTAAATGTAATATATTTCATTAATAGTTCTGTCATTTCAAACATTATAAAGTATTCTTTCTGACTTTTATAGTATACATTTTTTACGCTTCAATATATTCAAAGTACTAATAATAATAATTAATATTATTAATTCTAGAAGTTACTGTGTTGTACTATGTTGACTGTGAAAAGACTGACTATATAAGCCAGCCTGGAGGAACAATTTCTTCATTCTAGCGGCCACAGCAGAAGGGACAATGAACGAAAAGCAGAAAAACAGAGGGGAGTAGCGGTGTTCCTGAAAAAGATTGAGCTTGTAGCAGCGGAGCTGCGACAACGAACAAGAGCAGTGCTCCTGAAGAAGATTCAGCTAGTAGCAGAGTTGCTAAGGGAGATTTTAGATAGAGAAGCCTTTTCTCGTTATGATGCCTTCTATAGTAATCCTCAAAGCAACTTTCTACGATAGGTTCGAGGATGCAGACATCCTCGATGAGTATCTGAAGCTCATCACAGACACTGGGAAGGCATTAGCTCTGCTGGCAACTAATTCTGGCGATACTGCAGATAATCACAACCATCGGCGAATAAAACAATGTGATACTAACTTAAAGACTCTTCGCTTAATATAAAAAATACATATTTGATGTTTTATAAAAAAAATGTCTATAAATTATAGAGACAAGTTACTTCTTCAAAATCAAGGTCAAAGCGTTGTTAAAAAGAAGTGACAGCATCCAGAATGTGAACATTGCGCTGATTATGACCAAGCATTTTAATGCTGTCTGCAAACAGGAGTTATTGTTAAAATTGTACATAAAGATGATAATGTATTTTGAGAAGATGCAACCTTTTTCTCTCTGTGACTAGTGACATTTTCCCCACTACTTTGTTAAAAGATAGGTTTATCGATTCTGTTGAAAAATCAATCCTTAGAAAAATTGAATAATTTCAGGTATCAGGTTCGAATTGGAAACTGTACTCTATTGAAAGGTTAGAAGTTAAAAACCGCCGTGATCAACTGTACAGGTTCGTGTGCCGCTTCATGTAGAGGAAGATGTGCAGGATCCTCTGAGGTTCCTGTACAAGAATTTTTAGCTGGGTGGAGGATTACCCTCATGCCCAAGGAGTGTGTTATGAATTCAATTGTGAAAGTCTTAGTTATTAAGTAGTGATGTATTATTATTAGCGGATATTTTTTAAAATTTTCGTGATCAGTGTTTGAAAGCATACGATTTATGTATATTGAACTAGGTATTACAGGTGGAGTAAGTCAGTACTCAAACCATTATGCAAATTCGAACAATCCCTACGTGGAATACTATGATGAGAATCAGGAGATTATTTATTTGGTATACTATGATGCAAAAAATCTATATGATTAAATAATGCCGCATTCGCTTCCTTATAGTGGTTTTGAATGGGATCCTAACGATGATAATAATTTTAACTTTGATGTTTTGGGTGACTCTCACATTGACTATATATTGGTAGTAAACTTAGATTATCCTGAAGAATTTCATGATGCTCACAACGATCTTCCATTTTGTCCTGATCGCACGAAACCAGCAGTGTGTAAATAATAGAAACTGCTAACTACCTTCCTGCCAATAAAAGTATATTCTCCATTATCGTGTCTTGAAACGAGCTTTAACTCAAGGTTTCATATTTGTCAAAATTCATAGAATACTCAAATTTAATCAATCTTAATGGCTTAAATATGAATAAATATCAATAGTGAAATCCGTTTCAAGGCCAAAAATGAATATGAGAATAACTTGAAGTTTGTGAATTCTCAGTAGGGATAATCTTACATCGTATTACCATGGAAATTTCCAGGGTCGCAATTCAAGTATGAGGTTATTTTTGTAAGGTTCGAAATTTCTAAACACTCTAGCATGATACATAAAGCGCAGATTACTTTTCTAACTGTAAAATTACAGTATAATACAACTTTACTAACAAACAAGTTGATTCATAAATCGGCAAGAAGGCTTGCATAAAAAAGTATTCGGAAATTTTCTTTTCAATTGTGACGTGACTATTATCGAATCCTTTCCGATACTGTTTTTGTCTTCGCGTTATGAATCCGAGTAGCAGTGGAAGTTATCTCTTAAACTCGATCCCTTGCTGTACCGAGCAGTGACAATATTTTTCTAAATAAAAACTAATTATTTAATTTGCTTATCATAATTTTATATTTTTTATTTGATCAAATTTGAATAAAGTGCGAGTTTTGTGATAAATAGATGTATTGTTATGCACAATCCTACTTTATTTTGCAAATGTTATGCTTTTGAAGCGCCTTCGAATGCGTTAAACGAAAATAGTGTTTTTAATTTATTTCAGGTTACGTTTGACAGCTCCAAACGGTTTTTAAAGGGATTGGAATCTAATTATTTCCGCTGCCTAATTGAGAATTCAAAGAATGACAGAACCGGCATTCCTAGAGATTGCAATTTCTTATACCTTCAAACGCAAGCCTTCTTACCGCAAAGCTCATTTAAATTTATTCGCTCAGATAAATTGACCACGTGCCACCCCGGTAAGGAGCAGTTGTTTGGAACGCATTAAAAACGTTTCAATGGGTTTTAATAGCATTTTTGTCTAAATGCTTAGGAATGCGTAGAAGCGCAATGACACGCTTTCAAATGAAGCCAGGTACCTTATTGGTTGAAAGTGATGACACCGAAAAATCATCATTCACCTATATACTCTCTGACCGATCCCTTCAAACCCCTTCTCTGGTTATTATTTAATTAATTTAAGCATCGTATTTCAATTTAAAGGTGCATCTTACGTATCGTAGAAGACATTCTACTAAAAATTAATTACTTAAATTGATCTATATTTTACTGGGAATTAATTTTCTTGTGACGGAAGTTTTACGAAAGGCAATCGAACATTTGGCATTAAATAGTTTTATTGTCCAGCGTGCACGATAAACGCGACTTGCGTGCTTGTAGAGCCGGCGGAAAGTGTGAAATGGCCGCCTGATGACGGGAACGCATGCGCACTTTGAAAGTACGCTATCCACCATATCAGCGGGCGGAAATGTTTATTTGCGCCCGCTTATACGGGCGGGACTGCGCTCATTGACCGCTTACCGCTGCAATATTCATTGCTCCACAAGCACACTACGGACATTTGTACTCGTTCAACGTCTTGTTTATCGTGCACTAGGACAACAAATATCGTGTGTTAAAAAAGTATGGGAGGCAAAACTCGTATTACCCAATAAGAAGCCTCAGAAGCAAAATAAAGATTCTCTGATTAGAATCTTGACGTCATGGCAGACATTGCAATCTTCTCAGCCATTAACTCTAACTGTTGTCAACTGAAGTGCCCCTCCGATGGCGTTTATATGAACTGTGTTCAGAATTGGTGTAAATTGAAACTGCGACAGAACGTCGAAGCGCATTGAATGGCATAATCGTCAATTTCCTTCAAAGCATAACCATGACGTCAGTTTAATTCTCTCAAATTTGTATGCCTTCAAAATGCTTAAAAGGGAACAGGTTTTATACAATGAAGTTCATTCAGTGGCATTTCTGACACAAATGCAATTGTTACGCAATTGAAGGAATTAAAATACCGTTTCTTCAAATTTCATTGTATGGGTTCTAATCAACTCCTTCTTACTGGGACGCTGATCGAATAATTTTGATCGTCGGACATATTAATTTTACTTTGGACTGTTATTTCACAATGTTGCATTTAGTGAAATTGAACTAGATCATAAATTTCTGTGCGACATTAGTAAATTTATCAGTGTATACATTCTAATTTGAAATTACACTGCGCGTGAAATTACACTCTAATTGTAAATATCACCGAAGATTTTTTCACAGCGTGGTTTCACTTATTTTAGCGTTAGCTTAACGTTACTGTAATGTTATTTTAACATTACCTCAACGTTGATTTAACATTATTTTGAGGTTACTTTAACGCTAACTTAACTTGCAATTAACTTCAGTTTTACAAAGTCTATTAGACATCTGTTGGATTTATCCAGCAGTTTCGCGAACGGTCGAAGTTGAGCTACTTGAAGATTTTCTCACTACGTCTTTTGACCATTTTCACTGCGAGGTAAACGTCTGGATATTTGACTTTGAGAATCTCTTTTTCGTAAAAACTTCCAGCAACGGGTTGACCCTGATAGTCCGTTAGTTTATATGTCACTGGTCTGGTTTACATTACTCGATCTACAGTGAAGATTTCTGATGTCCAGTTGGAAATGTATCCTTTCTCCAAGATATTCTTGTATTTACTGTTTCGAACTCTATCTCCAACTTTGAATTTTTATGATTCGTTAAGTATTTTGAATAGCCGGCTGAATCACTTCATCAATTTTTCCTCATGTTCAACTTCCCGGTAAGAAGAATTGCATTGAAATAGATTGAAAGGTTTTAAATATGGTAAAATTCACAATGTTTTGAATCAAACTGAATGGCGTTTTCTGCTGCTAACGTTCTAATTAATATGAACCTCAACTATTTGCGTCTTACTTAATTCAATACTGCTTAATTCCATGATGATTCCTGTCAATGTTAATCCCGTTTAGTTGTATAAGGCGAGGACGAAGATTGCAGTCACTTTATTCCTTCCGTAAAGTATAATCGTCAATATTTTAATCCAGAACAATTCCTCCGACATCCAAATTGACAACACTTTGAAATCAAACCAATATCGTTTTTCGCCACAGATAATATCATCTTAATCTGTTTCAATGCACATTTTCTTATCGGGTTTAACATCTTTGGGTTGCATACCAATAGTTCGATGTTTGTTTTTTTATACTTAGAAAAAAGAGTGGTCAAGATATCTATCAACTTACATAGTGACAGTAATATAGTAACTTTGCATGCGGAATTGCAGCCACATCTTGTTCATGAGGATACCATTACATCATTCAACGATGGAGGCTTTTAAATTACTGTAAATTGAGTATAATTTAATATTGTACTTTTACATTAAGGTTCTAAGTTTTTAGTTGTGAAACTCTCTGCTTTGATCAGCATGCAAGTTTTTCGGAACTTGTCCTTGTACAAGTATAGACTTCATAAATTTAGTAACATCTTGTTCATTCGTGCTTTTTATTGGGGCAGCCCAGGCATACTTTGAGAATATGTCTATAACAGTTAGCAGGTACTTGAATCCCTTAATCTCTCGAGGATATGTTAACATTTGAAACAAATCAGCCTACCATGTTTTATTTATACCACGCATTATTACAGAACGACGTGGATAATTGTTTCTTACAGATTTATGCAGCTGCCTGACTACAGTCAGTTTTTTTGCGTCCATTTTTCAATGCGTTCAGTCGAGCTTTTAACTATGCAATGAGTTCAGGGCCGCAAAGTGATGACTCTTGTTGTGTATCAATTTGTATAGTTTTCAATTTTTCATTTATTGATTCTTCAATAATTCGCATCATAATATTATTGTTATCAATTTCGTTACACATATATGGCGTAACCTGATAAAGAGTCTCTATTTCGCTTTGAACAATACGATGTACAAGTTTTGAATTGACTTCGTCATACTCTTCAGCATCTTGAATTGGAAACCTAATTTTCGTTTAAAGCATTAGAAAGGCCTTTTAAAAGCATAAAATTTACCAAATCTAATAGGATTGTGCATAAAAGTACATCAACGTATCACAAAACTCTCGCTCTATTTAAATTTGATCAATTAAAAAAATATAAGATTATAATAAGCAAATAAAAACATTAGTTTTCATCGCCTCTACCTGTGTAGAAATCTATCTTGACAACTTAAAATGACCAATACTATGTTTTAAATGCTTTTTGCGCCTTAATTATTCGAAAAGCAATATACAAAAACAGTGAAATGTGCAAATTGAACAGGGAAGCAAATTGTTCTATTTCATGGTTGCCGATGGGTACAGACAGAGACTCAGGTTAAGAAATAACTTCTACTCCTATTGAAATTCGAAACGTGAACACAAAAACGGTATCAGAAATGATTCAATAACTCTCACGTCACCATTGAACAGAAAATTGTTGAATACTTTTGAATGCAAGCTTTCTTACCGGCTGCGTATGTAAATTCCAATTAAGTTTATTATCAATAATAATTCCCAGATATTTGTACTTCTTAACTTCTCTCATAGTTTCGTTTCCTATTCTTATTTGCATTGGTAACTTTTTATTTTCATTAGTGCCAAAGTGATGTAAAATGCTTTTTTCGTGGATCGATTACTTATTGTGTTTAAGCCATTCACAATATTTTATTATCTCTTTGTTCGTTATTTTTTTTCTGATTCTTTACTGTTTTTAATTCCATGCACAAGTACCGCATCAACTGCATATATGAAAATTTTCATATTCAAAGCTAGCAAAGAAATTTTCTTCACGTACAGCATGTACAGAAGTAATCCAAGAGCAGATCACTGGAGCACTTCTGTTTTTACTTGTACTTGTTTACTTGTAATTCCGTTGGTGATATTTCACCATACTTATTACAATGTTCTCTGCACTCATTGCACTTGAAGATCCTGCTGCTAGAGCAGCTTATGTAATGAAAGCTCAAAATGACTCCAGTTACAGTGAAATAACAGCCTCAAGAAACTGAATACCATGATACACCAATGGAAGAAATAGCTTTTGGAAAAGGACTACACTTGAAACCATATCAGCAAGGATTATTACCTTTTATAAGGCCCTGTCCTTAACGTCGACAAAAGCATATATCCAAGAACAAAAACTTGCAGTGTATCTACTTGACCTTGCATCAACTGATATTGATCTGCTTAATTATGTTGAAGCTGCAAAAATTCCTTCTTCTCATGGCATCCTTATACGAAATGAATTACCTGCTAGAGGACCTCATAAAATGGAATCTTCTATCACCAACCTTGACGACAAACATAGTACTGGTTGACTTTGCGTACTATTGAAGAAAAATGTTGATGAAATATTGCACTTTTCGTTTTGGTAACCTTTAACTATCCCTCAAACTTGTTAAGTAGCTAGGTTCTGGTAGCCTCATAAAATATAATCATGACAGATACCAAGTGTGACGGGGCATTGTTCACACATCACTCAAAACCCTCTTTCTTCAAAAATTAGAATCTTTTGAAACACAACCCGCGTGAGAATTAGAGCAAGGGTCAGAAACTCAAAGCACCACAAAAAAACACTCACGGCGTTTTTAAAAGGATATTTTCATTCACTTCCGGATGGTTTACGCCACTCCGTGGAAACGTGTATGCTTTGAATGCAAAGCGAAGGCCTATACCCCTAAGAACTGCCCTAGGTGTTCGAGAAATGGGACAACGGAATAATGAGCACTGTCTTCATTACTCTAAAGACCTCAAAGACCGTTGATAAAAATTCGGCAAATGTCTCTGACTAGAACCGAAGGACCGTTTATAACTCAATTGAATTCACAGACTTTGAGGGCCTTCAGATTCCGAAAACCAACACTAACATCGGCGTGTGGTTTTTTGGGAAAAAGGGGGAAAATCTCGGAACTCAAGTACTAATTTTAACTTCGTCGTAAACGGGAACTGACTAACCAGAACAAACTGAACTTACGGTAGACTTACGTTTCCGGAACGCAAATACGATACAGGTGACAATAGACACCGGAAATGCCACCGGAACTCGATCTGATCGGTAGACGTAGTTAAGAGCGGTGAGGGTTCCATAGATCAAAGACCAAAGAAAATTTGAGTAGAGGCTCAGGTTCATAGAGATCCCATCGATATAGTGGCGACTTTAACAGTAGCCAATGGAGTCCACGTAATGGTTGCTATTGATTCAGGCCCATTGGACGCGTTGATTGATAACGGATCCTCTCACACTGTATTATAAAAATAAGCTTGGGATAAGCTAGTAGAAGCTTCCGGCAGGAAACTAGATTGCACCAAGAAAACTCGCATGATTTTGGCAAAAGGTTCCTCCGACATGATTAACGGAAACGTCTACCTGATTATAACCACCGAGGGGTTCACGCGAACCTACGAAGAAAGAGTGGCAAATAACCTTGAGACGGAATTAATACTGAGTCTAGAAGCTCAATGAAAACTTGGCATGATATCTGTCACTAAATCGCGTAAAGTATTTATGCCGGGTTCCGAAGGAAAACCTCCTCCTTTAAAACAATGGCCCTCTGGGCGCGATCGACCTTATTACCTACTCGAATCACGTACAGGGTAATGAACCTATAAAGAAAAGATATCGGATAGTGTCCCCTACAGTCTAGAAAAGTATGTACAAGGAAGTAGACAAGTTTCTCGCTGTAGGTATTATTGCGGAATCGTATAGAAAGTGATCGGCACCGATAGAAATGGCCCATAAACTGGCGACAAGTACACACTTTGTCTGGATTTTCGGAAGTTGAAAGCAATCTCGAAAAAGAACGCCTACTCTCTGCCGCACATCACGGAGATACTACGACATTTAAAAGCGGCCAGGTATATTTAAAAACTAGACTTGAGTGCCGTATTTAATCAGATTTCATTAAAAAAAGTTGAGTCAAGCGTACACGGCATTCACCGTAATAGATGGAGCCAGGATTAATTTTAAAGAATGCGATTTGGACTGGCCGGAACTCCAGTAACCTTCCAACGATTTATAGATAGGGTTATCACGCCAAAGATGAGACTGAACGTGTTCAGCTACCTCGACGACATCATCGTTGGTACCGAGACGTTCGATGAAAATTTGATATGGATGAAAAAGGTTCTCCACAAAATGGCTGAAGTGGGCTTGACGATAAATCCGAATAAGAGTGAATTCTGTTGCTCAGAAGTAAAGTATCTGGGATTTGTCGTCAACAAATATAGTCCTAAGTCGATTCTGAGCTCCTATCCTGCCAAATGAGTAGCCAAATCAATAGCCGAATCATTGACGCAATTATTCCAAACTAATGTCAAGTGGCATTGGGGCGAGGAACAACAGGATGTCTAGGATAGTCTAAAAAGGCTCTAGCCAGGGTCTATATATAATAGTCGCCTGTCCGATGTTTAAGGTCGTGGTCATAAATCCCTTCAACTTGCAGATCGATGCCAGCGCTTCCGAACTTGACGTGGTGCTTATCTAAAAACAGGGAGACGAGGAACAAGTAATATCATTTGCCAGTAGGTAACTCACAGCCGCGGAAGTAAATTACACCGTTACTGAGCGGAAAGGTCTCACGGTCGTGTGAATAATTCGAAGATTTGGGGTATGCATCAAAGGATTACACTTCAAGGTCATATACGACCATAGTAGCCTGAGATGGCTGAGCAATTTGCGAAATTCTACGGGCAAACTAGCACGATAGGACTTAGAACTCCAGGGATACGACCCCGAGAACATTCGTCGGAAGTGTGCCAAGAAAAACCGTGCATTTTTCCAGGCTAGAAATTCGAGGACGGTAGGCTGTATAAACATCGCTCTGATCCTCTGATAGATTCCTTACTGCCGAACTTGGATTCTTGGAAGCTGGTGATCCCAGATGAACAGAGGGACAATAGCATAGAAAAAGCACACTCGGAGTCTTAAGCGAGATATCCGGGCATCGATAATACGTAAAGTATAATCGCGTTAACCTACTACTGGCCTGGGATGTACCACGACACTGCAAAGTTCTCCTACACCGCGTTCTTTACTAGAGGTGTAAAGTTGAACCGGCCTTCCAGCATTCCGTTCCGCACGGCAAACGGACCCACTCTGGGGTTCTCCACAGATGGTCGACATCGATAACTGCACCGAGTTCTCAAATAAGTCGATGGAGCAAATGTGCAAATGTATAGGAATAATACACACTACGAATCCGGTTTATCACGCTAAGGCAAACCCTAACGAGCGTGTCAATCGGGTCCTTAAGACGATGATTGTCTCGTTCTTACAGTACAACAATAAGTAATGGGACGCGCATTTTCATGAGTTCCGTTTCGCTTTTAACACAGCAGTTGATGGATCCCTGAAAGTGTCATAGGCACTCCTTAACTTTGGAAGGAATCCATTGCCATACAGGTTACTGCACCCATAATTAAAAGTGGGAACACAGCGCTGTGAACCGAATCCTGCGGATTGGCTAGAAACAGTAAAAAGACTAGATGAAGTGAGGGATTTGGTCTGTCGACACCTCGATCGCGTATATATGTCACAAGCAAAACACTACAGTAAGAACAAACGCGTTGGAACTTTCTGAGTGGGTGATCTTGTTTTAAAGCCTGATAGGAAATTGCCAGGGAAGGCTGATGATGTGGCCTCAAAGTTGTGTTCGAAATCCGTAGGTAATAAGATTAAACGCCGTCTTTCTTCTGTCGTTTTCAGTTTAGTATCCATCGACGGGAGAAATGTCGGTAAGTAACATATCAGGCGCCTCAAACCCTGCGTACACGAGGATGGACAGGGACCTCATTCAAAAATAATTAGGGTAGACTCGTGTTTAAGCAAATGATCAAAATGACCCCTTGCATCCGTTAACCTGAACCACGAGCGAATTAAATATCCCCTTTACCTTTTACCCCACAGTCAGCGACATCGGCATCCATACCGACACCGATATCGAGAGTCGAGTCCCAACTGACACCGATAACCGAGCACGAACTGACACCGAAACAGACGGCGTCGATTACTTTTCATATTAACGCTGTCTGCTGGAACTGTCAAAAACGGAGGCACCTGAGGGGACAGTGCCCGGACACGAACCCGGTGCTGCATTACCACTGGTGTGGCCAGAGGGGCTAAATGGTTTTGACTCGTCCTTCGTTTGGATTATTCGAGGCCTCTGACAGTGTTCTGAAAGAATTCAAGGGAAGCAATCCCAGTCAGAGGATAATCGCCGACCTGAGGTAGATTATAGCTTACGAATAAGTCATTCACGAACAGGGCCGAGTTAATGCGCAAGAGGGGGAAGGGCTTTCCACCGATTAGTTAGTAATGCTCGACCACGCTTGCTAACAGTCGGTGGTCCGCAAGCCTTCTCCCCTCTTTTTCTTTTCATTACGATATTTAAGCTGTATCGCCGTACTATTGTTACTCTCTTTGCTATGATTTCCTTTTTTTACTATATCTAAATTTTATCGCAGTATCACTGTTGTTCTTTTTACAATGGTTTCTTTGTTTTCTATGATACTTATTTTGTATCGTTGTTACAAGGGCATATGCTACGTCCTTGTGGCATATATTAGTATAGACCGCAATTGAAAAAGAATGATAGCGTTTAATTGTGACCAGCCTGTAGAAGTAAAGAGTACTCCCTCGGGAACTCAAATGTTCGCTTGATACAAGATGTTAGAAATTCAGTTAGTACTTTTATAAAATATGATACTACGTTTTTTTTCTTGCTTTGACCAATTATTATTCATAATCTAAACTATATTTTAGATAGTACCAGCAATGCAGTCTAATTCGGACTATTTCTAAATTTTCGTGTGTACCAGCACCACGGCTTAAGATCGGTTTATATTCTCTTTATTTGTTGTATAAATAGTACATCTGCTTGGAGATTTTTTTAGTTGTTTGGCCTTTAGCCTCTTCTCTTATGATTCTAGACCCTAGAGATTACGGGGGCGGTACTATCGAGCAACCAGCAGTGCTCGACTAAGCCTAGGATGAGTCCAGAAGAGTTCGGACGCCGGGATAGTTCAGACAGCTCCGCTATCTCGGAATGTACGCGACCGATTGTGCTGCCATCCATTATATATTTGTGTTTTAATATTTAAACAAAAAATTAAGTAGGAAAATTCCATCATCATCAAGATTTAACAAATTATTAACTACTATTGGCAAGAAATGGCGCGAATTGCTCTGAAAATTGTCCGTGTTCTTCAAAAATGGTTTCATTTTGACTGAAATGTAAATGTTTTTTGGGAAAATGCTATTGCTTTCAAGCGTTGTGTTATTCTAGGTTAAGTTTTTCCTACTGACATTATTTTGATCGATACAGTGCGTACTTCAGTGCACTGACAAACGATGGAAAATTTTATAAATATATTATAAATTGCATAAAAACAAATAAAAAATTAGAAAATAAATAGGCACATCAATAAATTATAGATAATAATACATAGAAAAAAAATAATGATAAATGTTATGATTTCATTATAAAAATGTTTAAATTTTTAATGGAATAATTAGTGGCATAATTGGGTTCATAGCTTGAGCGCCAGGGGGGCACCTCACGGGGCCCTCCGCCTACATTACAACTACAACTAATGGAATAATTGATTTTGTAATAAACGGTCGGAAACAAATGTGTATTATGTGTATCTTTATGTTACTCTATTCATACGTTAACGGTTTATTGCTATTATCTTATTTTGATATAACATTCTGAAAACTGAAAACAATTGTTTTCAAGGCGTCTGAAC
Source organism: Andricus grossulariae (assembly GCA_011634705.1). Lineage (NCBI taxonomy): Eukaryota > Metazoa > Arthropoda > Insecta > Hymenoptera > Cynipidae > Andricus > Andricus grossulariae. Next base: position 25,985 of record JAABKJ010000825.1, read on the forward strand.
TCTCCCGGAAAAATTTTGACACCCGAATTTGTTATGTTTTTGAAAAGGGGACATGATACTTATTGTATAATCAGATATAATATCCAACCGTTAAGGTTTTCTTCTCAACTAACGATTTGAATTTGAAATAGTTATTTATTCGTTTTTGCGACAGCGACAGCGATTTCAAAATAGGTATCCAAACTGTCCCGGACTTATACTACTGGTTGCCTCATATATAAATCCGATACATATTGAAATTTCAATTCTAAGCTTATTGATACTTATTCTTCAAGGACCGACAATTATGATCCAAAAATACTTGTCTTCGCCTCAGAGATAAGTTACCTCGACATAATGTTCAGCATGTTCACGACTACTCCGAATTTTCTAGTACGAAAGATCATAATCATATGATGCCAGATTAATCGATTTGACGCTGACTGGGCGGCGACATTGGATTTGTAAATCTCGATTCTCGCTTATTTCCGCTGTTATGGCAAAATGTCACTCTCGCTCTTTTCGTCGAAGTTTGCCGGCAAGTTCGATGCTCGAACGGGCTTTGTCACTGAAAAATTGTGTCTTGAAAAATTCCCGCTTGTGTCTTCTCTAAGATTTTGAGACTCCGATAATTTAAATTTATGTACTCTCTTTCAGTACCACCAATTTCATACTTTATAATTGTATAGCTTTCGAAAATTTTGATTGTTCAATTTCAACATTGGCTTACGATTTTTCATTTGTTCACTCACTATCTTTTCCTAAATTTGATAAATTTATTGAATGTGAATTATTGAATGAAAAAAATTTCAATGTGAATTTATTTTTAAATGCAAGGGGTAATTTATTATTAGGCTTGAGATTTACCCCTCATATATGAAGCATTTGAGTGTAGTCATTTATGGCATAAATTCCCATGTGGAAAACTTAAAAGAAAAAGTAAATGCACCCTATATAAGCGCAAGGAATCGCTGAAAGGAATCAGTATACAGAAATATATCATCATGAAAACATTCATCACTGTGAGTTGTTCGTGTAGCGAGTTCGTGTTGGACGCTGAATATTTTCCATTAAGAGATCTTTCACAGAACAAGGATTATGCTTTCGGGCTCATTGAACTACTCACATTTAATTAAATTACACGCGTTGATGTAGAAAACAATAAATCTGATATGGGTGATAAGGTGGAGATGACACTTCCTATTATTTATAAAACTGAAGATATTGAGAAGTACATACAGACGTCACTGATATATGGAGACTTTTCTGTTGCAACATTACCAGAGGCTGATGGTATAATTATACATATCAAGCCTATCAACAATACGTTGCGTAGTAAAATCAAGAGCAATCGCGAACTTAATTTTAAAAAGAAAAATTGTATTGGCCATGATTTCCATGGATACCATGAATTCAGCGAATTAAATGAATTGTGTGAATTCCATTAAGACTGTGAATTTTGTGAATTTCGTGAATTCCGTGAATTTCCCGAACTCCATGAATTCGGTGAATTCTATGTATCCTGTGAATTCCATGAATTTCAAGAATTCTATAAATTCCTTGAATTCCGCGTATTGCATAAATTCTCTGAATTCCAAGAATTCCATGAATTCCGCGAATAACATGAATCATGTGAATTCTGTATATCTCGTGAATTCTGTGAATTCCGCGAATTCCATAGATTCTGTAAACTCCATGAATGCAGTGAATTCCATGAATTTGATGATTTTCGTGAATTGCATGAATTACATGAAAACTGTGGATTTCAGGACTTCCGTGAATACTACGACTTGCATGAATTCCATAGATTCCATGAATTCCGTGAATGACATGAATTCTGTAAATTCCATGAATTTCGCGGATTCCGTGAATTATCTGAACTCAATGAATTATGTGAATTCCGTGAATTTTATGAATTCCATGAATTCTGTGAATTCCAAGAATTCCGCTAATTCCATGAATTCTGCAAACTCCATGATCTCCATGAATTACTTGAATTCTGTAAACTCCATGGATTCTGCGAACTCCATGAATTACGTGAATTCTGCAAATTCCGTGAATTCTGTGAATTCAGTGAATTCCGTGAATTCGAAGAATTCAGTGGACTCCGTGAATTCTGTGAATAAAACGAATACAGTGAATTCCGTGAAATCCATCAATTCTGTGAAGTCCGTGAAATCATTGAATAAGGTGAAATCCATTAATTCCGTGAATTCCATGAATTTCGTGCATTCCGCGAGTTACATCAATTTCGTCACTTCCATGAAATCCGTGAATTCCATGATTTCCGTGAATTCCATCATCTACGTGGATTCCATGAATTCCGCTGATTCCATGAATGTCGTGAATTCCATGAATACTGTGAATTCCATGACTTTCGTAAGTTCCATAAATTCTGCGGATTCCATGAATTCTACAAATTCCATGAATTCCACGAATTCCATGTATTCCACGAATTCCATGAATTCCACGAATTCCACAAATTCCATGAATTCCACGAATTCCATGAATTCCACGAATTCCATGAATTCCATGAATTCCATTAATTCCATGTATTCCATGAATTCTATGAATTCCAAGAATTCCGCGAATTCTATAAATTCTGTAAACTTCTGGAATTCCGCGAATTCCATAGATTCTGTAAACTCCATGAATTTGATAATTTCCGTGAATTGCGTGAATTACATGAAAACCGTGGATTTCAGGAATTCCGTGAATACTACGAATTGCGTGAATTCCATAGATTCCATGAATTCCGTGAATGACATGAATTCTGTAAATTCCATAAATTTCGCGGATTCCGTGAATTATCTGAACTCCATGAATTCTGTGAATTCCGTGAATTTTACGAATTGCATGAATTCTCTGAATTCCAAGAATTCCGCTAATTCCAAGAATTCCGCTAATTCCATGAATTCTGCAAACTCCACTATTTCCACGAATGACGTGAATTCTGTAAGCTCCATGAATGCCGCGAACTCCATGAATTACGTGAATTCTGCAAATTCCGTGAATTCTGCAAACTCCGTGAATTCTGTGAATTCAGTGAATTCGAAGAATTCAGTGGACTCCATGAATTCTTTGAGCTAGACGCATATAGTGAATTCCATCAATTCTGTGGAGTCCGTGAAATCCATGAATGTCGTGAATTCCATGAATACTGTGAATTCCATGATTTTCGTAAGTTTCATAAATTCTGCGGTTTCCATGAATTTCGCGAATTCCGTGAATCCTGTACACTTCATACATTCTACGAATTCTATGAATTCCATGAATTCCGTGAGTTATATGAATTTCGTAAATTCCATGAATGCTATGAGTTCCCTGAATTCTATAAATTTCATGAATGCTATGAATTCCCTAAATTCCATAAATTCCGCGAATTCTGTGAATTCAGGAAAATTCCGTGAATTTTCAGTGAATTCAGTGAATTTCGTGAATTCTGTGAATTCACAGAATTCAGTGAATTCGACGAATACAGTGAATTCTGTGAATTCCATCAATTCTGTGAATTACGTGAATTCCATGAATTTGATAATTTCCGTGAATTGCGTGAATTACATGAAAACTGTGAATTTCATGATTTCCGTGAATTCCATGAATTCTGTGAGTCCCATTAATTCCGTGAATTACGTGAATACTGTGAATTCCAGGAATTCCGTGAATACTACGAATTGCATGAATTCTGTGAATTCCATGGATTCCGTGCATGACATGAATTCTGTAAATTCCATATATATTTCGCGGATTCCATGAATTCTCTGAACTCCATGAATGATGTGTATTCCATGAATTTCATGAATTCTATGAATTCCAAGAATTCCGCGAATTTCATTAATTCTGGAACTGCATGAACTCCGTAAATTCCACGAATTGTGCTAATCCCATGAATTCTGTGAATATCATGAATTCCGTGAAATCCATCAATACCGCGAATTTCACCAATTCTGTGGATTTAATGAATTCCATGATTTTTATGAATTCCATGAATTACGTGAATTCCATGAATACTGTGAATTTCACGTTTTTCGTCAATTTCATGCATTCCGTGAATTCCGTGAATTCCATATATTGCGTGAATTCCATGAATACTGTGAGTTCCATGATCTCTGTGAATTCCATGATTTCCGTGAACTCCATGAGTCTTGTACATTCCATGAAATCCATGAATTAAATATATACTGTAAATTCCAGGAGTTCCGTGGACTCCAGGAAGTCCGTGAATTCCATGAATCCGCCAATTCCATGCATGCCGTGAATTCCATGAATTCTATGAATTCCAGGAATTCCGAGAATTCTAAGAATTCCGCGATTTCTAAGAATTCCGCTAATTCCATGAATTCTATGAATTCTATAAATGACAAGAATTCTGTGAATTCCATGAATTCTGTTAATGGCTTGAAATCAGTGGACTCCACGAATTCTCTGCACTCCACGAATTCTGTAAATTATGTGAATTCTATGAATTCCAAGATTTGATCAAATTCCATGAATTCCTGAATTCCATGATTCACGTGAATTATGTATATCCTGTGAATTCAGCGAATTCCGTGAATTCTGTGAATTCGAAAAATTCAGTGTATGGTATATATTCTGTAAACTCCATGAATTCTGTGAATTCCGCGAATTCCATTATTTGTGTGAATTTCGTGCAGCCAGCGATTTCCATGAATTCCATGAATTCCGTTAATTTCGTGAAAACTCTGAATTCCATGATTTCCGTGAATTACGTGAATTCTGTCAATTCTTTATATACTTCGTGGATTCCATGAATTCTCTGAACACCATGAATTATGTGTATTCCATGAATTCTATGAATTCCAAAAATTCCGCGAATTCCATTGATTCTGGAACTGCATGAATTCCGTGAATTCCATGAATTACGTGAATTGTGTGAATTTTATGAATTGTGTGAATTCCGTGAATTCCACGAATTGCGTGAATTGCATGAATTCCACTGATTCCGTTAATGACATGATTTCGGTGAATTCCATGAATTCTGTAGATTCTACGAAACCTCTGCGCTTCGTGAATTCTGTGAATTCCGTGAATTCTCTGAATTCCATGAATCACAAGAATTCCCAAAATTCCACGAATTCTTTAAAATCCATGAATTCCCGAATTACATGAATTACGTGAATTCTGTAAATTCCGTGACTTTCGTGAATGCAGTGAATTCCGTGAATTCCATGAATTACGTGAATTTCGCGCATTCTGTGAATTTCGTGAAGTCGATGAATTCTGTGAGTTCCATGAACTGCGTGTATTCCGTGAATTACATGAATTTCGTGGATTCCGTTATTAACATGAATTCCATGAATACAATGAATTCCGTGAAATCCATCCATACCGCAAATTCCACCAATTCTGTGGATTTCATGAATTCCATGATTTTCATGAATTCCATGACTTACGTGAATTCCACGAATCTTCTGAATTCCATGGATACTGTGAATTTCACGATTTTCGTCAATTTCATGCATTCCGTGAATTCCATGAATCCGATATATTGCGTGAATTCCATGAATACTGTGAGTTCCATGATTTCTGTGAATTCCATGATTTCCGTGAATTTCATGAGTCTTGTACATTCCATGAATTCCATGAATTAAATATATACTGTGAATTCCAGGAGTTCCGTGGACTCCAGGAAGTCCGTGAATTCCATGAATCCGCCAATTTCATGCATTCCGTGAATTCCATGTATTCCGTGAGTTCCATTATTTGCATGAATTCCCTGAATGTATTTAATTTTGTGAATTCAAGAAATTATTTGGATTCCATAAATCCTATAAACTACAGGAATTCCGTGAAATTCATTAGTTCTGTGAATTGCATGAATTCTTTAAATTTCATGAATTCTGTGAATTGTATGAATTCTGTGAATTTCATGAATTCTGTGAATTTCATGAATTATTTGAATTGGATGAACTCTGTGAATTCCATGAAATCTGTGAATTGCATGAATCTGTGAATATCAAGAATTCCGTGAATAATACGGATTGCGTGAATTCCATAAATTCCATGAATTCCGTCAACGACATGAATTCTGTAAATTTCATAAATTCCGCGTATTCCATGAATTCTCTGAACTACATGAATTCTGTGAATTCCATGAATTCTATAAATTCCATGAGTTACATGAATTCCATGAATTCTATGAATTCCAAGAATTCCGCGAATTCTAAGAATTCCGCCATTTCTAAGAATTCCGCAAATTCCATGAATTCTATGAATTCTAATAATGACGTGAATTCCGTGAATTCCGTGAATCCAAAGAATTCAGTTGACTCCGTGAATTCTGTGAATTAGACGAATACAGCGAATTCCTTGAATTCTGTGAATTCCGTCAATTCTGTGAAGTCCGTAAAATCCATGAATAACGTGAAATCCATGAATTCCGTGAATTACATGATTTCCGTGCATTCCGGGAGTTACATGAATTTCGTAAATTCCATGAATTCCGTGAATTCCATCATTTCCGTGAATTCCATCATTCTCCTGGATTCCATGAATTCTGCTAATTCCAGAATTTGGGAAAGAAACAAAATTTGGAATGCTAAGGTTTGATTATTTGTAACAGTGTAACCTGAAAATCGGAAAGAAAATAGAAAATGTTGGAGTCTACTTTGCTAGATAAG
>JAABKJ010000826.1:0-32599 GCA_011634705.1 Andricus grossulariae
CGAGCATGCTAACCCACCTGACTCTGGGAACAATAATTTCAAATTACAATATTTTGGTGAAAAATAAAGATATCCTATTAAATCCTAGTAGGTTTAAAAAAGGGAAGATTAGTACTTTCAAATTCCATATTATATTTTGTGGTAGACATTTTTCTTGTTCGGTTACATAACCTCAAAAACAGCTCAAAAACGCGTTTTTTCACTTTTAGGAAATGTTAGGTCTGGTCTCTGGCTTTAATATTTGTCGACCTGTGTGATTGATGAATTTATTTTTCCTGAAAAATGGCCCTGCCACTTCATCTTTTAAACTTATGCTAACATTTTTAGATGAATCGATTTAGTATTGTAGTATTATCGGTTAAATTAACTTCTCAGAGATTGAATTTGCGCTTAAGAAGGGAAATCACTCTAGAAATAATTAATGAATCAATATTTCCTGAAAAATGGCACTGAAACTTCATCTAATCAATTCATCTCAAATTTTCAGACCAAACGTTATAATATTGTAGGTTATCGGTTAAATAAACTTCTAAGAAATCGGCATAAAAAGGAAATAACTCTATAACTAATAATTGAATCAATATTTGCTGAAAAATGGCACTGGAACTTCATATATTTAATTTATTATAATTTTTTTTAGACGGATCTATTAAATATTGTAGGCTAGAGGCTGACTGAATTTCTGAAGAAAACTTCTGGTACTGCTTTGGGCGAAATATAAACATTGAGAAAAATGTACGTAGCTGAAAGAATTTGCTTAACTTATTACATAAGCAAGACTAAATAGATCACCATTTTTTAACTTTAATCATATAAAACCTGTCCTAGGTATTATTCATTTCTTAGAAAATTTTCTTTATCCAATTACATAAGAAAAAATAAAACATCACAGAATTTCTATCAACGAGAAGTTATAGACTTTTCTCTGATTTTTTATATAATTTTCTGACAAGTATTGCCAAAATATTTTTTTCTAGTGCCGGAAATTGTTTTTAATGCTTACTTGTATGAAATTATCCTAGTGAAAAAAAAGATCTAATTGAAGTGTGTTTAAATTATATTTACCAATGAAATTTAAGAAGACCGATAACGAGACGACCAAAGTACCCAGAACGTTCTTCATTTTCTCCTACGTTAGAGAAAAACTAATTTATAAAGAATTTCGTAAGGAGAGAGACTAATAAGTATTGTACTTGCAAAAGGGGGATGGGGGGGGGGCAGAGTGGCATAAATTTGATGATTTATGTGCATGGATAAATTAAGAAGGAAAAAAACAACTTGTAACGTTATCAGTTATTTGCACTGTTAACAGCATCACGTGTTTTGAAGAATTTTTTTATGAGAGTAAAAATGTAAGGTACTAATTACCTCTACTTGGAGCTACGATTTATCATTATTAATTATTATGTTAATTTACTCATCAATATTACAATATAATTGAGTGAGAAAAATATTTTGACCTATTTAAAAAAATCAGCGTTGGCGGGATAGAAATAATAATTATTTATTAATTATTGACTATTCAGTAGGATATAATATTTGAACCGATATAAAAAATAAATCAAAATTAGTTTTTATGTCACCTTTATGGACCCTAATAAAAGGATTAACCAACGAATGATCCTTTTTTTGGCGGTCATAAATTGAATTTTGAGTCTAAAAAATCTGCAAAGCTTCATTAATAAATATTATTTTATTTTGAACAACCCATGGGTAGCTTTTTATTTTGTACAGTCGGAAATTTCTGAGCAAATCTATTTTTTTCATTAAACATATTTTTTCTGTTTTCATTATACCATCAAAAGTCAAAAGTGAAAACAATTAAAAATATAATATAGTTTTTTTCGCGAAATTAATTATTACTTCAAATTTAGGTGATATCTTTAGTTACACGATTAAACTTTCGTAAATTAAAAATACATGCTTCGTATTGTGAAAAGTTGTTTGAAAAAAAAGTAAAATCTTTAAACAATTTTTTTCAGAACCTATAAGAGGATACATTCAAATAAACGATTTTAATGTGAAAATGTTCCAATTCCAGCTATTTTAGATTAGTTCAATTAAAATAAGAACAATATTTTAATTTAGTGAAAAGTAATTTCGTTTGTATCATTTCTACATAAAAGCGCTTAAAATTGGTTAATCTGAAATTGAAAAATTTTAAACCGAAAGAAGCACTCAAAATTGAAGAAGTCCAGATAGAAATTTCAGAAATAGGATGATTTCAATGCGTTAAATATTGAATAATTTCAGATTATAATTTTGGATCATTCAAAACTGAAATGAATTAAAAGTATATTATTTCTAATCAAAAGCGTTCAAAATTTAATAGTTTTGAAATTTGAATCTTTTGCATTTATGCAATTTTCAATTTAAAACGCTTAAAATTTGACTGTTTACAACTGAAAACTAATTTGAATGTTTTACAATTGAATTGAAAAAATGTCTACTATGGAACGTTGTGAACTAAAGGTATCCGAACTTCAGTTGAAACTGAAAAAAATGAAGGTCATCCAAAATTGAGATGATAAAACTTTTTCACAGTCTTAATTATACTTTTCATAACTTAACGCTTTGAATTTTATTTGCTAAGTTGAAACTTATTAATGGAAAAAATCGAAGATCTTACATATTTCAATCAAATACTTATTAATTTTGAATCACTTATTTGATAAAACCTTGAACTCAAAATCGGTAAATTTTAAGATATTACATTGAAACCTAAAAATAAAAAAAAAGAATACAGAACTAAATTGGTATGTTGGATTTGAAGGTTTTAAATTGTTCTAAAATCTTTCAATTTTTAAGACTTGAATTTCAGAAATTATTGTTTTGATCATTTATTGTTTTGTATTCATCCTAAGGGCATTTAATTCAAAACTATTCAATTTCAAAAAACTGATTATCACATTTAAAAATGACAAAAATCAAAAACAAATAATTCAGAATATACGCAAAGATCGAGCGGAAAATAGGAGCTTCAACGTGGACAGAAGGAATGGATGATAGATTATCATATATAAATATTAAAAAATAGTGATATTCATTTAATATTATTTTTAATCGAGATTGATAAATAAATTTTTAAATATACAAAAATCTTGGTAAGTGAAAGATTAGTCCTCTCTCATATTAACTGAACCTGCTATAGTTCAGGGAGCCTTGACATTAATTTTTACCATTCGATTATATAGTTTGTTATACTTTCAAATATTAAAAAACAATCTGTTACCTCCATAAAATAATGTATAGACTACATGGTAGACAAGGTCTTTTAATGGAAACATTGCATTATACATTTCAATAAAGTAATCTAGCTCTAAATTTAAATATAATTTCAAGTTCAAATCATCGGTGATACGATCATTTATTATACCAATGTGTTTACAACAAACCTTCGGCAACATTTTGGTGTCTTCTTCAGGCTAAAATTGATCTAAGACTAATATTATAAAGAAATAAATAATATTTGAAAGTCAAATTTGAAAACAATCGAAATTTTTTCAAACATTGTCCTTAAGTAAACTACATTTGATAAATTCTCTTTCAATCAGAGTCTTTTACATTCTGAAAGGTGTTTCCTAATTTATGACTATTTTGAAAATGTGACGTAATTTTATGTTTTCTCAGCAATGCTCTGAGTCTTTAAGATAAACCTTGTATATATGGCAAAGATACTGTAATCTCAAATTTGCTATGTTCCTTTAACCACTTTTCTTTTACATTGTTTTTCCTTGTGCTATTGTACATTCCATGGATACGTTCTTTTATAATGCTAGTTATTGAGGATAATGGACAATTATTTAATTTCAAAGTTTCTCTTATTAAATCTAAATTGTTCTTTTCTGAAATTAAAATCACTGAGTTTTATAATCCTATCAATGAGTCCTTTTATAAAGCCAATCTTTTGACTAAATTCATGAATGTGAATTATAGTTCAGATATTGGCCAGACCATGTTTGTTTCCGAAACCAACCGGTAATAATGTTACCTTTATGTGTGTGTTTTTTTAAAAGGAAATATATAAAAAATGTATTGTGTCATCAATATATCTTTTGTATATTAACGGTCCGAATTTTAAATTTCATAAGGCTTTATTTTCAAAATCTTCTAATAGTAAGCTGGAAATGATCGCAGACAAAGGAGAACTCATAGGACCACCAAAAACAAAAACCGTTTTTATTGCTATTAGAATTTAATTTTTTGACATCTTTGTAAGATTTTTATTGAGATTTAATTTTTCTTTAACAAAATTCAAATTCACAGGTATATTGTGTAACATGAACATTACATCTAGTGAAACCATGGAGTGGGAACTCAGAATTTTTTGGGTTTCAAGACAATTTTTGAAGTCCCAGTTACCTTTAACGAAAGAATCGGTTTTTGCTGATACTGGTTTTACGATTCTAGATTAAAAAGAAGCTAAATTATAGGTCGGGGTACCAATGAAAGAGACTATTATTCTCCATTGTAAATCTGGATTATGCACCTTAGGGAGAGCATAAGCTATAGCTGTAATGTAACCACGTGATTTTAGCCTATAAGACACTTGATCATTAATATTTTTAATTCCCATGTTTTAACAACATCATCATGCTTCTCTTTTAAAGAAAATACCAAAGAGGTTTTTACTTCTTAATACATTTTTTTATACATTTTATTGTTGGTTACATTTACTGATTAATGTATTTTCAAAGTGTAAAAATATTTCAACAGAAGAAAAAAACGTAGATAATTTCGATACTGCTGTTTGCCTTTCCCATCTCTCACTATCAGACATGCTGTTTCAGACTATTTCAGGATTTGGTTCCCTCTTATCAAGGCTGTACCCAATTTCACACGAGAATGAGTCTCTAAATAATTTTTGTTTTCGAAAAAGGATTATCTTTTTCTAAAATGTTCCGAGATAATACGACCACCGACAGCATCCATCTAAAAATTAATCATTATCTATAATCAGAAGGAAGGACAATTGAACAAAACATACTGATATAAGCTTAACGGTTTTTACTTTATAAGAAAATGCTAAAGTATCTAAATACACTTGTTCATTGTTTCAATATGATCTAACATAGTTAGTTGAATGTGATTCTTTTCTAAAAAAATTCAAAAGTATAGAGTCAACAATACTGCCTATCTCATGATACCTAATACCAATGTAATAGTCGTTAAATTTTGACGATCAATATTCATAGATTACATTTTTAACACGTCATACATACGTGGTTCATTGAAGCAAAAATAAATTTCTCGGATCGTCTGGCTATTTTCTTATAAATGCAATGCTCAGTTAATAACTCTATAATCTGAGACACACCAGCCTCCACTAAACCACATAATACTTTAAGCATCTCAAAATACTCATTCGCACACAACATAATATTTTTTAAACCAATAAAATAACTTTCTATGCATAGCCAATGCAGACACACTTTGTTTCTCATTCTGCAAAGAATTTTCATTATTTGTACTATTTTTACAATCAAAAGAAGGTAGAGGAACAGCTGCTAATATGTCGCAACACTTATTGTAGCGCACTTGTATTCAAAGACATTTAAGCATTCTCAAAGAACTTATGACACGTAATTACATCCATTTATGTATTGACAAATGGCCGGAGAAAAATTATACCGCTTAAAGTAATTATTTTATTCACATATATTCTAAAAACTTTAGTCTAGTCATGTTTTGAAGTTTTGCAGTTATCATCAAAGTGGGACAAAAGCAATGGAAATTAAAATATTTGGCAGTAAACTTATACATTTTTCTTCTATGAATATTTTGAAGTTTTGTGGATGCCTCGACTCATTACTTTCAAGTAAAATTAAATAAACTTGGCACTCAACTTGTTTACTCATACAATGTGCACGAGCACGAAATGTGGCATACGACACTGAAATTTGTGTACAGTTACAGAAATACATACTCCAAGAATAATATATTTTTTCCAATATCAAAGCTTTATCAGCGAAATATCAACCCGATATTGCAATGTTATTTTAAATTAGTAATCATGTACTTAATCTTTGGTCGCCTGTTTTTAGGTTAGGTGCGGAACCTTTTCAACGTTAATTTTATGAAAATCTTGCAAACTTACATGCTATTAATTAAAGCTTGCAAAGCTTATGCGCCTTACTTCACTGAAATTTGTTGTGCTACAAAACAGTCCTTTTTGACTTTCAGTTAAGCACTGTGCCACATTAGGGAACGTGGCAGATAACTTGACGCAGGACACATGTTCAGAAATGGATTTTTTCTGACAAATTCGTCCACAGGATGCATTTCTTAACAGATTTAAATTTTGTTCAGAAATACTACGCACCGAATTCTTCACAAACTTAATAAAGCCAATTTCTTCATTGGTTGTGTTTAACGCTACAGCGCAAGTTTTTGCTAACTTCCTTACGTAGTAGCTCCTCGTTCACCTGAAGCTGCTCTTCTATCCTTGTCAGGCGATACCCTGTCTCAGTTTTATTGAAGTTCTTTTTCTCTTTTTGGGTTACAAAACGTGGTAAACCTAGAGGTTTTCAAATGTCAACTCCTAGACTCCTAGTACGACATTTTTTGTTAGATGACAACGTAGACAAATTGAATAAATGAATTCAAACATTATTGTTACTTATTCGATAAATAATATATTTTTCTCATTACAAAATATCAATTTTCGTTCGAAGTCCGATTAACAGCTTAGAAATAATTGACAACTTTATATATTGTTTTACTCCATTAAGCTTTCTGATTCCACTTCGGATCACAATCAATATTGAATTGCAGAGTGGTAGGAAATGTACTTTAAAAAATAAATCACTGTAATGAATATTGATTCTTTTATTTAAACTTGACCGTAATTGATACGAAAAACAAAATGATACAATATTGATATAATTCAGCCGAGATAATTACAAGGTACGCTACAAGTAGTTATGTATTCGGTTGGCATTCGAAACTCGACTGTTTCGTCGGTCAGTTGCAGATTTTGAAAACAGAGAAGATTCACAAAGTTTGAAAGTGGGGTCAAAGCCGAATGCCCGAAGGCATTACAAAATCCGATGATGATTGATGTAAAACGGAAAAGTCCGCAAAGGGTTTCTCCGGCAGGGTAAGCGTATCATATGATGGTCAGCAGGACACCCGAGGGGCTGGTCACTCAGAAATCAGGAAGTCAGACTAACAATGATTGCCAACAGTTAGTCGCGCGGTAAGCCACTGGTGTCGCGCTGAGCGACTGGATAAAGCAGAGGTGGAGTGGGAAAAAGACTTCTTGTGACTAACTGAGACTAACTGGGACTAACTGAGATTAACTGGGACTAACTAAGCCTAACTGGGGCTAAGCAAGCGACGGCGTAGTAGACGACAGGGAGTCCTACTGACCGCCACCGGTACTTCCGTAAGTCGGTGTCACATGAAATCTCAGCGAGCAGCCCCTCCAGCACATCCTAGTTTAGGAAAATCTTCAAAATCTATACGAAAACTGCCGGATCGTCTTAGTCTGTGCCCGTAACGAATATTCCCTTCAAATTCAAACATATGGCCTGAAGCATCAGCTACTCTAAGGATGATAGCACCTAAGACTATTCCAACAATGTTATTACTCTGGGAACACCTTGCTATTTGATATGATCCACTTGGTATTGGATGGTACCCATACCTATCTACGTAATAACAAATTTCACGAGGAATCAGGGGATCCTGATTCGCAGGAGCCCCAAAATTATCAGGATGCATTCTCGGCTGGGCCTGTGAGCTTAATTCTATAAACAGAAATAGAAATAGATGAATTTCGGAATGAATTTACAATAAATAATTTAAATAGAAGAATAAATATGCGTGTTAATAAATCAAATAAAAATTAATTACTTTACTTATATTTGTGCTTTCATGAATTATAATTTATTAATTATATCTACTGCAAGTTGTATTCTCTACTGTGGGGAGATTTCCCCTATCGTAAAGTCACAGTAACTATTTTACTGTTTAAATAAAACCTGAGTGATACTAACTTTTTCTTTAGAATAGTACATAAATGAAAATATAATTTTTTAAAGTAGTTTGGCTAACAACAAAATAAAACTATAATCTTGAAAAAATTCAAAAAATCGTCATGCTTTCAAAAAGTTGCGAAATACATAAATCACCAGGATAAAATTTTTCTAAATTATATATTTCAAGCTACGAAAATACTTGGAGACATGATATTTTAATTTTTTGTTCGGAACATACGTAAAACCAATTCTTAGTAACCTTTTTTTAAATCCAAAGTGATTGTTAACGTTGTAAACAAATCTAATAAACAAGTGCATATCTTAGACATTTTACGCTCTAAAGACTTGGTTCCTACAAAAAAAAATTATTTAAAATATTGTTATAAATAAATAATATGTACGATTTTTCGATACCTGATAAAAATTGTTCATTATTTAAAATACTTGATAAAATCTTTTTCTTATAATACATTAATAACCAATAATAATGATTTATTTTATGCTTTTTATTCTTCTGAAGCCTTTCAAAATTTTCAAAAAGTTTCGAGATAAAATGGACCAAATAGACACTTCGTTTAAATAATTTGAAAACATTAAACATTTTTAATTAATTTAAATTTTTTTTAAACTTCCACATATCTCTTCAACTTACTCGAATTTTTTATAAGAATAATAGGTGTTCAATTGTTATTTATACATAGAAATTCAAAAATTTGACCCTAAAATTAAAATTTTTTAAATAAAACAATTGAAAGTGTAACGTCCAAGGTTTAGTTTTCTTGTTCAGTTTTCAATATTTAATTTATAATTACTGATTTTAAATAAACTGTCAGATATCTCTAAATATTAAGTAATTGTTCTTTTTCTTAATTAAATAATTTCAAATTTAATGGTTTGAAAAGTGGAATAGTTTAGACTGGAATGTATTTGAAATTTAATAAAAGTCCCTAATTATGAATATATTATCTTGAAGTTATTTTCAAATAGAAAAAAATTATATACAGTTTCCATTGGGCGTTTACATTCATGGAAATTCTAAAATTGTTCAATGATTCCGAATCGTCTTGTAAGATCAATTATTATTCACTTTTTGAAACTTTAAGTACAGTTCAATTTAAAAAATCATCACAGTTTATGAACTAAAAACGTTTTTTTATCCAAAATGTTCGATTTCAAACGGTTCTAATTTTGAATTCTTCAAGTTTTGAAAACTGAATTTCAAAAATCTTTAAATTACAATGTACGTCTAAAAATTAAAATCTAAAATGGAAAATGTTTACAGTGATCAACAAAGATTATATTCTATGATTTATTTCGTTGGATAAACTGTGCCAGATAACTAAGTATATCAATATAAATTCTCACAGTTTGAACAAAGATTCCAGAAAAAAACAAATTTTTATTGATCCAGCTTTACCTCTGATGAGGCTTTAATTATAATCAAATTTGGGACCTAATTGGGTACTGGCTATCACATTATGACCAACAAATTTTCGAAGTTTCCAACTCAAATATTTTTTTGCACATTTCCAAAAAGGGCAGGACGTTTAAAAATACAAAAAATCAGAAATAAACATTAAAAAAATGATTTTTTTCTTATTATCTAGTCAGTCTTACCGGGTACTAATCGGGTACTGACTAGCACGTTATATCCAACAAATTATATAAGCGTCTAGCTTAAATATTTTTGTTTGCACACTTTACAGAGGCAGGGTGCTTAAAAGTACCAAAAACGAAAACTGAACATTGCAATTTTTTTTATTATTATCTAGTCAGTCTTTTCGGGCCCTAATCGGGTACTGGTTAGCACGTTATAACCAACACATTTTATGTTCGTCTAACTAAAATATTTTTGTTTGCACACGTTACAAAGGCAGGGTGCTTAAAAGTACCAAAAACGAAAACTGAACATTGACATTTTTTTTTTTCTCATTATCTAGTCAGTCATTTCGGGCCATAATCGGGTACTGGCTAGTACGTTATGACCAAAAAAATTTCTTAGTGTCTAACTCACTTTTTTTCACATTTTCGTCAAAAAAAGCAGGCTGCTTCAAAGTACCAAAAATAAACATTACAAAAAATTAATTTTCTTCCTCATTTTCTAGTCAGTTTTTCCAAGACCTAATTTGGTACTGGCTAGCAAGTTATGGCCAACAATTTTTCTAAGTATCTAACTCAAATATTTTTTTGCACATTTTAAAAAAAGGAAGGCAGGGTGTTTAAAAGTACCAAAAATCCAAACTGAAGATTAAAAAATTATTTTTTTCTTATTATCAAGTCAGTCTTCCCAGGCCTTACTCGGGTACTGGCTAGCACGTTATGACCAAACATATTTCTAAGTGTCTAACTCACTTTTTTTAACATTTTCGCCAAAAAAAAGCAGGCTGTTTCAAAGTACAAAAAATAAACATTACAAAAAATTAATTTTCTTCCTCATTTTCTAGTCAGTTTTTCCGGGACCTAATTTGGTACTGGCTAGCACGTTTGTGACCAACAAATTTTCTAAGATTCTAAGGTCTAGGATCCCAGAAACGCTCCATGGGTGAAAAATTGTATTTTACGAGTTTCTAGCGCTCATTATGATTCCTTTGTGCTTTTTTAAATACAAATTGTTTACAATGCATAAAATACTACTTTTTACTGATAAGAAGATGTTGACATAAATTTCCTTAACAAATTGTTTTTATTTTTAGCAATTTTATCTGAGAACAGAGATAGAAAGTCGCGGTTTTTCCGATTTTTTAAACTTATTTTCTACTTTTCAGTTCGAGCGAACAAGTAGTCAATTGTTTAAACAATGTAATATTATTTATAATAATATTCTCTTGAAATGATGCTAGAAAGTTGCAGTGTTCTCCAACATTTTCCACTTTTTGGCTGCTTTTCAATTAGAGAGAGGTAATAATTAATTCAAATTAACAACCATAACTGTTTAAACAATTATTTTAATTGTTATTACCAATTTTCTCTTAGAATAGAGTTAGAAAGTCGCGGGTTTTTTCCCAGTTGAATCAAGGCAATAATCAATCAAATGTAGCATAAATAATGGTTCAAAAAATATATTATTGTTTATAACTACCTTCTACAGTAATATCAGATAGTTGCAGCTTTTTCGCAATTTTCCACTTTTTGTCAACTTGTCACTAAGAATGAGATGATGATTAATTGAAGTTCACTAAAATAATTCTTTTAACAATTTATTATTATAATTTCAATTATTCATATTATCTTTGAATAATGCTAGAAATCTGCAGTGTTTTCATATTCAACTTTTGGTCTATTTTTCGCTTAGAGAAAGGTAAATATTGAAAAATTCGTTGAAAGTTTGTTAAAATTTAACAAACAACATTTTTTGAACAAATTATTATTTTTTATAAATATAGTTCCCAATTTTAATGCTAGATAGTTGCGGCTTTTTTTCTCAAAATTTCCACTTTATGTTTACTTTTTTCTTCGTGAGGTAATAATTAATGTGATTTAACAAAAACCTAATTGTTTGAACAATTTATTTTTTGCAGCTATATTTTCTTAGATAATTGCTAGAGAGTTACGGCTTTTCTATGTTTTTTTACTTTGGCTTTTTAGTTATGAAAAAATAATAAATAAATAATAGGGAGAATAAGTTTTTAAACCATCCCTTTTTTTTGTGAATATATTTTTCTGAAATAAAGCTGACAATTGAAATATTCTTTGAATTTTCTATACGCATCATATGAAATTTAAATTTTCCTTGATGTGGCCCCTGAGAGCCTTTTTGTTTAAAATAATAATAATATTCATTATTTTTCACCAACTAAGAGTTTTAAAAAAAACTGAAAATTTCAAAAGAACCCGAAACTTCTTGGCGTTACTCTAAATTAAGATAGTTATAAACCATGATAAATTGTTCAAAAAATTACTTTTGAAACCTTCTAATATTATTCTAAGAGAATATTATTATAAATGACAATCAATTGTTTAAATAATTATTTTTATGACATTAAATTAATTATTGCCCCGATATAACTAAATAGTTGAAACTTTCGGAAAATACCGCTAATTTCTAACTCCATTCTAAGCGAAAAATGCCAAAAACAATAATAAATTAATTAAAAAATTTATGCAAACATTTGACCATTAGTGGAAAGTAATATTTTGAGTATCAGAAATAATTTGTAAACAAAAAATTGGCACCAAAAACTCGTTAAACCCAATTTTTCACTTATGGGGTTTTTTCCGACCCTAAAAACAGGCTTATGTGAGTGATAATAAAAAAATGATTATCAATTTGCTTTATATAGCTAATTTCAAAGAGAAATGTCGAATTTCAACTCGATTCACCTATAACCTTAACAAGTTTCTATGGTTGGGGGGGGGGGGATATGTAGAGATGAAACATAACCTCCATCACTCGCAAAGGTCACCTTTAATTTTCTATTTCGATATATTTTGTTGGAGATGAGTTTCAAAACTTGTTGTAATTAAACTGGGATTCTTTGGAATTCACTATGATTTATTTGAAATTCGTTAGAGTTCCGCTGACAAAGAAATTAGGTTGACGATAAAATATACCGAAAGAGAAAATTAAAATTCTGCAAATAGCCTTGTTTCTAAATCGGGAAACTTAAAACGTAAGCAATCCGGACCGCCTGAATCGTTTCCAGTTGGAATGCATAATATTGCGCTATATACTCGACTGAGTACTCGCGCACTGCGGCCCTTTCGAGGCGAGAGTCGCAAACATCTCTCGCTCCTCGAGCTGAAAAACTGCGTGGGCCAGCAATTCTAGGAATTCCAAAAGCACGAGTTCCTAAACCACGAGTCAGGTGTATTTTGTAACTATAAACTTATATTAAAATATTCTGATGAAGATCTAGATCTATTAGGTCTACAAATTAATTCGGTGCCTTTATTTTGAATTCTTGTAACTCTTGGTTAAACCTGAATTTTTTCCCGCCCTGAGGTAGTTATAGAGAGCCAACCTTAAGGTGTAAAATATAACATAATAGGTGGCGGTCCTTCGGACTCAACCTCAAAAATCATGATAAATACAATGGTGTCCGATAAGGAATATTTGAGACACTGCATGGTTTTTGCATTCCAATTGGCAAAAATGCAGCTGAGGCGACCGAAATCATTTGGGCAGTATTACGAAAAGGTGCAGTGACACAAACTCTGTAAAAAGTGGTTCCAGAGATTTCACAATGGTGATTTTTTAGTAGGAATGCAAAAATAATGTATCTGAAATGCTTTCGGTCGGACGACATTTTATTCTCTAGTGATTTTTAGGTTAAGCCCGCAGGGCCGCCACCTATTAGAAAAATTTAAGTTTGACCAAGAGTTACAAGACATCAAAGTCAAGGCACCAAATTAATATCTAGACCTAATAATTAAAATATTTCACAAAATATATTTACCAATAAAATTAGGGGAAACGGCAAACAAGAGTGACAATGTACGAAGAACGTTCATTTTCTCTGAAAGTAGAGAAAAAACTGATTTGTAAAGAAAGTCGTGAAAAGAGAAACTAATTATTATTCTGATCCTTCAGTAGAGTATACACACATATATAACATATAAAAATGTTTTGGAGATTTGGAATCTATTTTCATAAAATATTTGTGTTTCGCAAATCGGGTTGTTCTCCTCTAAAGGCGTCCACATTGTGTAAATTAAATGATTTATGTAGATAGTACAATTAAAAGGGACTAACATAAATTACTTTTTTCATTACGTTATTGAAAAATTAACGGAATGTTGAATGGGATAATGAACTGTCACATCATCAGTTCTTGCGTCATCATGCGTCACTTGTTTTTAAGCTTTTTACTTAATTTAGAAACACGTGGAAGGAAATGATATCACAAGTACACAAAAAATAATCTCATTTTGTTTACTCTAGAATATCGACACAAGTCACATTCAAGTTTACACAAGTGTACAATTGCCTCCAAATGCCTGATATCGAAAGTGAGATGAAAATCGCGATATCTTCAAGTTTGCCTTTTTCTTTAGGAGAAATAAACTTTTAGATTATATATACATTTTCCGATAGTTTAAAAATATTTTGACCTGCTTTCAGTCAGATAAAAAGTTGGATAAGTTCTCAGTTAGCCCAAATTTTATTTCTCCCAAAATTTATTTTCACCGAAGATTCAAACATACAAGTACGAGTTCGTGAGCTGGAATTCTCCATAGTATAACTTACGCGAAATAAAAATGGCCGAAAACTGGCCACGGTCTGTGATTGGTGGAAAACCCACCCCTTTTCCAGTTCGTCCAATGAAACTTGCAAAACTTGCAAGGCTTCGCGTATGTATGGCCGCAGCCTTAAATTGACTTAGATATTAATAAAATTTTAAAGTTCTAAATGTTTTAGTATCCGTAGTGCTTTCTCTCACGGGGAATATATTTTTTCAAATAGATCTTGACAAAGAACATAAGTTTACGCAAGTTCAGGTTAGGTTAAGGGTTTCTGGTCGAAAATGAATATTTTACAACACAAGCACTTGGGTCTTATAGAAAACTTCCAAATGTATACAATTTGAGGTTATGTTAGGAAATTATCGCGGGAATTATATATTTTACAACAGAATCGCTCGGGTCTTTTAAAAAATTTATAGATTAGAACAATTTGAGGTTATTTTATGGAATTTCTGCTGAACTTGGATCTTTTTGATCAGAAACAGTTCTTTCCGAAAACTTAACACTTTGAATAATTTTAGCTTATGCTAGGGATTTCTTGTCGGAAATGGATATTTTACAACAGAAGCAATGGTGTCTTTTATATAACTTACAAATTCAAACAGTTTTAGGTTAACTTAGGGAAATTCACCGGAATTAGATATTTTCAAAAAGAAACAGTTAGGTCGTTTAGAAAACTTAAAAATTCGAACATGTTAGGTTATCTCAGGGAACTCTAGCTGGAATTGAATATTCATTAACAGAAGCTATTGGTCCTCTTAGAAAACTTGCGAATTTGAACAATTTTAGTTTATGTTAGAGAAATCTTGCTGGAATTGGATATTCTTGAACATGAACATGAAAAAATGACTCACTAGCTCCGCTGAAATCCGAAGCTTCTGTTGTAGAATATCTATTTCTGACGAGAAATCGCTAACATAATCTGAAATTGTTGAAAAATTTAAGTTTTCGGAAAGACCTAACTGTATCTGATAAAAAATACCCAAGTTTGGCAAAAATTCCATTACGTAACCTCAAATTGTTCTGATATATAAATTTTCTAAAAGACTTAACTATTTCTGTTGAAAAATATTTAATTCCATAGAGAATTCTCTAGCATAGCCTTAAATTGTAGGAATTTTTAAGCTTCCTAAAATATCTAACTGTTTCTGTTGAGAAAAATCTAAGTCCGGCTAGAATTCTGTAACATAACCTTATATTGTGCGAATTTCTAAATTTTCTATAGGACCCAACTGCAACATCTTGTGGATATTTATTGATTCAGTTTCATCCTTACCGACTTTCCTCACGTTTGGGAAAAATAAAGTCTGCGAGAATAGAATTTGGATTAACTGAGACCTTACCGAAAACTTGTATTGAAACAAAAGTACTGGCCTCTTGTCTGTTTCGTTTTGAACCACTTGAATATCTTTTTTACACCAACAGAATTATTTAGCTGTAAGATTAGGTGAAGTTGGTTGCAAAAGGTTAACTTTTGCTGCAAAAAGATTATTTTTAAGACAAATTAAATTCGCTGTAACCCTAAATTCAAGAGGACATTACATTTCGGTCAAGAACAGCCCTGTGCAACTCTCCATATTTCAGATTTTCACTTGACGCAGTGCTCCCAATTTGACTTCCAAACCGCACTCCGCATGCGTCACACCAGCAGCCTCATTGGATGTTGATCGCGCGCTTGTTTGAAATGATTAAATATGCAAATAAATTTTTTACAATATATAATTATTATAAATTACAAAAAAATATTATTAATTATTTAGAATTTACACTGTCGAAAAAAGTCTTCATTTTTCTTTCGAATTTAAAATCAATAGTTAATTTTTAAATAGTAATATCGAATGATTAATTTATCTTTCACTCTAAAACGTTATTTTGTGATCTGAAGATTGATTTAGTTAATTCTACAATGACCATTGATTATACAAAATTGATTTACACATTTAATAGCTTCAAAAAAGCGCGCCGTATACAGCCAATGAGACTGTTGATGCGACGCATGCGCAGTACAGTTGCAGAGCCGAATTGGGAGCACTGCTTGACATCGCAACTGTCCTAAGCTTATTAGTTCCTAATATATCCAGCGTGGCGCTAGTTGTACAATCGCTCGCTGTTTTTGTAAGCAATGGAACCTGCAGTGGGATTTCGATACCGTGCCGAAAGTCTAAAATCGAACGGACCTCTTATTCTAACGTGTGGAGATAGAAAGAGTGGTTCTTTCGATTTTCGACTTCGGAACAGCATCGAAGTCCCACTGCTGTGCTCACAATCCGCCCCCTCCCCCCAACTTCACTGCGCATGCGTTGCATCAGCAGTCTCATTGGGTGTAAATGGCGCGCTTTTTTTAAACTAATAGATGTGTAAATCAATTTCTTATAATAAATCATAATTGAGGAAATAATCACTATTAATTTTCAGGTCACAAAATAGTCTTTTAGAGTGCAAGGTGAAATAATTATTTGATTGTACTCTTTACCAATAAATTATTGATTTGAAATTCAAAGGAAGGAATACCGTTTTTCACCAATGTAAATTTCGAATCATACTATATTTTTTTGTAGTTTATGATTATTATATATTGTAAAAAATTGATTTACACATTCAACCATTTCAAATAAGGACGAGCTCAACATCCAACGAGGCTGCTGGTGCGATACATGCGCAGTGCGGTTGGGGAGCCAAATTGGAAGCACTGAATGGGACTTGATCATTTTTAAAAACATTTTTAGTAAACAAAATGTGATTTACATGCAAAAAATTATTGAAATTAAAAAAAACTTTTACTCATTTAACATTTCGAAATAGTTTTCCAATCATTTTATATGAATACTGAGGAGAAAATATAAATTAAAAGGTTTTACAATACTACTGGCAAATTGGAATATATGTTAGATTTGAATTTGAATGAAAAGTAAAATATGACCCTCAACATTTATTTTCGAAAACATAATCAATAATTAAATATAAAAAGAATTTCCTGAATAAAAATTTGAATAGTATAAAATTTAAACTTACCAAGTGAGTACTCTCGCTTTTGAATATATAGTGGATATGATGGTTTGGAAATTGAGTTTAACTGAATTTATATTTGAAAAAATGACATTTAATAATCAGTGAAGAAGATGAAAAATAATTGCTCTGATTGGTCTCTTTTATCATTATATCCATGGAAGAGTGTTTAAGACAAAGAGGTTAATATATTAATTCGATTTACATTTTTAACGTTTTATAAAATGATAATTTATATTTGTTCCTCGGAAAAAAAAATATTTTCACAAATTTTACTTATTGAATAAATTATTATTTGTAATGCTGTGAACTTACTACTATATTATACGTTCATAAAAAAAATTTGATCAAATTTAAATTCTTTTCATATTTTATTTTAAATATCATTTATTGTGTTTTCAGAAATAAAAAGGGTTGTATTTAATTTTTTATTCAAATTCAGACTTTATATTTGACTTTACCAAGACTATTGGTTGACGTTTTAATTCATGTCTCCCCTCTAGCATTTGAACAAATCGCTTGGAAAACTGTTTTGAAATATAAAATGAGTAGCATTGTTTTGATCTAAATATTTTTCCCCAAAAATAACATTTTGTTTGCTAACAAATTTTGAAAAGTGGTCTAGTCCCATTGCTTACAATGTAAAACCAGGAAGTGTGGGCACAATTAGCGCCGCGATGGAGATATTAGGAACTAATGACTCAGGATCTTTCGGCAAGTGAACAACAATATATATTTAAAATGAAATTTCGTAGAATTTTTTTTTAATCAGCCATTAAAAGTGATTCTTTATATTATATTTCAAGAAAAATTCATGACACGCGTATTTAATTCTAGCATTTCAAGTAAAAAAATATATTGCATTTTCAACAATATAGATGGCTTCTTAACAAACTTGATGAATTTTTCACAAAAAAAATGAATTTTTAACAGAGGAGTTGACTTTCCAACCAAGAAAGATTTTTAGTCACCTTTATAACCAAACAATTGTATTTTTAACCAGAAAGTATGGATTGTTTCTACCGGAATAAATGCATTTTTAAACCAAAAAGAACACTTTTCAACCAAATAGTGGAATTTGCGAGCCAAAAGGATGAATTTTCAAACCAAAAGTTACTTTTAAACCAAATAGTTGGACTTTCTAGCAAAATAGTTAAATTTTTAACAAAATGTATGATTTTTCAACCAAATAGTTGAATTTTCAAACAAGGAAATGAAGTTCCAACTGAAATTATGAATCTTCAACCAAACAACTGAATTATTAACAAACTAGTTCAACTTTCAACCGAATAGTTAAATTTCCAACTACAAAAGACAAGTTTTAAACAAAATAGCTGAACCCTTTACAGAAATTTTCTTAGCAAAATAGTTTGAATTTCCACAAAATAGATGGATTCTCAACGAAAAATATAACATTCTATATTATTTCAACAAAGAAAGATTTTAATTCGAAATCAAACACAGTTGAATTTCAACCAAAAAATCCTCAAGCAAATCAGATTAATTTTCCACCAAAATATTTTAATTTTTTAACAACAAAAAAATGAGATTTTTTCCAAAGGAGATCAATGTTGAAACGAAAAAGCAGAATTTTGAACCATGAAAGAAAAAAAAATCCATCAAATTGTTCAATTTATATCCCAAAAAGACGAATTTTCTACAAAGCAGCTGCATTTTGAAACCAAAAATATGAATCAACAAAAAAGTTACTTTTCTATCCAATTGTTGAACTTTCTACCAAAATAAATGAATTCTTAATGGCAAATATAGCATTTGATATTTCCGCCACAAAAATTTAACTATTGCATTTTTTTCAAAATTAGGCTTTTTAGTTTGAACATTCAACTATACAGTTTATTGAATATAATTGATTGAATATTCTTAATTTTTAGTAGAAGATCAATCTTCATGGTTAAACATTAATTTTTTCAGCTATAAACTTGACTATTCCATTTTTGATAGAAAATTTATCTTTTTTTGTTGAAACTTTAACTATTTGGTTGGAAATTTATGTAGGTATATTTTTTTTATCCGTCTTTCTGTTAGAAAATGAATCTTCTTGTTTGAGAACCTAACCGTTTGGTTGATAATTTATGTGCTTTTTTCCAAATTTTTGTTCGTAAAACATAAAATTTTTTCTATCAAAAACGAAAACCATTTGATTGAAAATTAATCTAAGTTAAGGATTCAAGTTTGTATAATGAAAATTGGTCTCTTTGACTAAATTCACCTGTTTTTGATTCAAAATTGAAATATTTTTCAGTTGAAATATTAACTATTACAGTTTTCGTTGAAAATTCAACTGCGTTGTTGACAATTTATTTTCTGTTCGTTGGAAACTAATGTTTTCAACTGAAAGTATAACAATTTGTTGAAAATTCAAATGTTTGGGTACGTAAAGATTCATTTTTTTAAATTAATTTTGCGTAATACAAATTTAACTATTGAATTTTTTGTTCAAAATGAGTCTTTTTAGTTTGAGCATTCAACTATATAAGTTATTTAATATAATTTATTGAAAATTCGTCTTTTTTAGTTTAAAATCTATCTTCTTGGTTAAAAATTCCTTTTTCTGTGTTCAGGATTCATCATTTTAGTTAAAAATTCATTTCTTCGGTTGAAAATTGGACTATTTTGTTAAAATATCAACAATTGCATTTTTCGTTGAAAATTTATCTTTCAGGTTGAAAATTAATTTTTTTAACTGGAAATTTGACTGTTTCTTTTTTGATAGAAAAGTTATCTTTTTTAATTCAAACTCTAACTATTTGGTTGATAATTTATGTACCTTTTACAAAATTATTTCTTTTTGTAGAAAATCAATTTTTTTCTATTAAAAATAAAAACTGGTTGAAAATTAATCTAAGTTGAGGATTTAAGTTTGTATAATGAAAATTGGTCTTTTTTGATTAAATTCAACTGTTTTCAATTTTAAATTGAAAAATTCTTTAGCTGAAATATTAACTATCACAGTTTTGGTTCAAAATTCAACTGCGTCGTTGAAAATTCATTTTTTGTTTTTTAAAAACTAATTTTTTTTAACTGAAAATGTAATAATTTGGGTGAAAATTATCAGTTTTGTAGAAAACTCATCTTGACGGCTGGAAAATTCAACAATTTAGTAGAAAATTGAACTGTATCGTAGAATTTTTTTTTTAATCAATTTTTTATAATAAAAATTTAACTACTGATTTTTTGGTTCAAAATTAGTCTTTCCGGCTTAAAGATTCAACATTTTGGATGGAATTTTTGTTTTTTATTGACTTTAATATCTTTCTTGGTTGTTTTTTATTTAAAATGGAAATCTTTCGCTGGTTAAAATATCAACATTTACAAGCGTTTTTTTGTGAAATATAATATTGATTTGCAATGCTTATTATCAATATAAAGAGAGTGAAAAAACAAATCGAAACAGTAATACATCGACTAATAATTTTTCATCGCTAGCACCGAATAAATCGAATTGTTCAAATGTTATAAATTACCCGTTATTAACCCAAAATCGTAGCTTCGCGTGTATATCTAAAATTAAAAAGATGCTATTAATATTGGAAAGAATTAAAATGTTTGTGTAAAATTAAGTTCTACAAACACTGAATAATGACAAACAAAATTTTTTTCCAACCACGCAATCTTCACTCGTCTCGAACCTGATAGAGGACAATTTCATAAATTTTTATATAAATCAGGAACCAAAAATTATAATTTTCCATGTCATCATGCTTTGATTGTATCTGATGAGAATTTTCAAAGTTATTAATCATATTTAAAAAAAAATTTCAATTCAATCATAAAGAGCTGGACAACTAGCAACGATCTTTTCTTACATCATCAAGACGAAATTATTTTTTGTAACAATTTAAAAAATGTGTGTGTCAAAAAGTTGGATTTCTTAACCCGAAAATACAAATTTTCCACGCAAAAGTTAATCTTCAACCAAAAAAATGACTTTTTGACAAAGTATTTCAAAATTTAACCAACACTTTTTATTTTGAACAAAAAGGATGAATCTAACAAGATTTTAATCTTAAATAAAAAATAGTTGAATTCATACAAAAAATTCAACTGAATAGTTGAAACCTCAACCAGAAAGGTGAATTTTCAACAAAAAAGATTAATTTTCTGCCAAAAAGCCCAATTTTCAACAAAATAGTTACATTTTCAACGAAGGAGATGAATTTTGAACTAGAATTATAAATCTTCATCGAAACATGTGAATTATCAACAATGTAGTTTAAATTTTAACCAAGCAATTTAATATTCAAACGAAAAAGATGAATTCTGAACAAAAAATATAATAGTTGATATATAAAATAAAAAACATTTTTAATTTTAATCAAAAAGATTTTAAATCGTCCGAATTTTAAACAAAATAGCTACTTTCTCCTGAACTTATACTTATAAATTTTACTATTTGTTTGAACATTCAGCAATTTTGTTAAAAAGTCATCCTTTTTGGATGATAATTCAACTTTTATGTTAAAAATTCGTCTTTTTGGGTTGAAAATCCAACTATTTTCGTAGATAATTTACTTTTTGTTTGAGATTAATATTTTTGTGTTGAAGAGTCAACCGGAATCTTTTTTGGATGAAAATTCAACTATTCCTTTCAGAATTTGTCTTTTTAATTTAAAAATGCATCTATTTTAGTAGCAATTGCATCTTTTTTGGTTAATAATGCATCTTTTTGGTTGAAAATTCAACAATTTTATTAAAAAATACACCCTTTTTAGTCGAAAATTCAACCGTCTTGTTGAAAATTCAACTATTTCAAAGAAAATTTACTTTTTGTTCAATATTTATATTTTGGTAATAATAAGTCAACTGATATCTTTATTGGATGTAAATTCAACTATTTCTTTGAAAATTTGTATTTTTGGTTTTAAAATTAATCTGTTTTAGTAGAATTTTGACTTTTCTCTGATGAAAATGCAATGATTTGATTGAAAATTCAACAAAATTGTTAAAAGTCATCCTTTTTAGTAGAACACTCCAATTTTTTGTTGAAAATTCATCCTTTTGGGTTGAAATTACATCCTTTTTTGTAGAAATATCAAGTATTACACTTTTGGTTCAGCATTCAGTTTTTCAGATTGAAAATTCAACCATTATGTAGAAAATTAAATTATTTAGTTCTAAATTCAAAAATGTTCTTAAAAAGTTATTTTTCATGGTCCAAAAGTCTTTTTTTTTGTTAAAAGTGAATAAATGAATGTTAACATTAATAATGTTTATCTGCAATATTTTTTTATTGAAAATATTTAAAACTATTTATTTTTATGCGTTTTTGTTTACTTGTATTAAGGTTATATAAATATAATTTTCCTAAGTAACTTGAAAAAATTCAAATATATTAAAAACATTTCAGATATGTCAAATAAAAATTTCAACAGCAAAAAAGTCTTCAACCAAATAGTTGAATTAACAATCAAGAAAGCTGAATTCTCAATGAAAAATGTGATATTTGATATTTCAATCCAAATAGATTTTCATTATAAATAAAAAACAGTTCAACTCATCCAAGAAAGACAAATTTTCCACAAAATATTTGAATCCTGTACCAAAAAAGGGTAGTTTTCAACTAGTTGTATTTTTAACCAAAAAGCATCCAATATTTCCTAAAAGGGATGAATTTTCTACAAAATGTTTTCATTTTTTAACCCGAAAATATGAATTTTACGGAAAAAAGTAAATATTGAAAAAAATTGTTTCCACATTTAACCAAGCATATGTATTTCCTGCCAAAAAATACTAATTTTCAACAAAATGGTAAATTTCACCAAAGAGATGAATTTTGAAATAAAATGCTCATTTTTAACTAAGTAATTCAATATTCAACCAAAAAATGTGAATTTTCAACAAGATAGTTGATTCTAGAGCCGAAAGAGGTTTTAATTTTAAACCAAACATTTGCAAATTTAATGAAAAATAGATTAAATTTCTACCGAAGAAAAAGTGAAATTTCAAAATCAAACTACTTATTTTTTAATTTTCTTTGTTTCCTTACTTTGAGGTTATATAAATATAATTTTCCTAGGTTTCTTGAGAAAATGAAAAATTATTTTTAAGGATGTCGGAAAAATCGCAAAAGTATTTAGAAAATTTCGAAGACATTTTTTTTCTACTTTAACAGGATTAAAAAAAATTGAGTAAATTAAAACATTTTTAAGTCTTTTTAAAATTTTTGATAAAATTGCTTTTAAATCTTTTAGATTCATTTTTGACAATTTTGAAAATCTTTTGTAATATTTCATATTATTTTTAAATATACTCATATGATCAATCGAAAAAAAAAGAATCATTTTAAATATTCCCAGGAATCTTAAGCTTGAGAGTTTTATGTTAATTTTGCTCATTATTATTAACAATAAAAAGTCTTCCCGTCAAAGCATCGACAACTTTAATTTGGCGATTGTGAATTCTCTTATGTTGAAGCTCCTTCGGCTTTAACGCACACATTTTCATCACGTATCTCGTGCTTCGCACTTGAATTTGTCGCTTATTCAGATATTGCAAAATAAAGTACAAATTCGATTTTTAATGCTTACATTAATATTTGATCCTCATTTTGCATTAAATTTTATTCTCAGCTACCCTGAAAAATGTTTCATTTTAATAAATGTATATTGTTATAATTCACAATATGCATTGGTATTGAAACAAAAGTATTTTCACTGTCTTGTGTTTATACTAAAAAAAATGCGCATTCTATTAACAAGAAATTTGCTATTAAACATTTTATAGCAACTTGTGTCATTCTTTCATAAATTTAATTTGGTTTTTTCTCAATGTTATTTTTTACGATTTAAACTGAAAATACGCATCCTAGCGTAAAGTTGTTCTGAGGAAATTTGTAGATATAATTTGGTCGCAAAATTTTTTTTAATAAAATGTAATTTTAGCTTGGGACATTTTTGCATAAAGGTAATTATTTTATTTTTATTATATTTTTATAACAAGAGTTTATAACAAATTTGTAGATCTTTTTTGATCGAACAACTTTTGTCTTTTTATTTTTTTTGTTCGTCTCTTTTACCGTTTTTCCAAAATTTTGATTTTATTATTTTTAATCTTCTTTTTTACGATTAAGAGAATATCTAATCGTTTTATGTAACAATTATGAATAACAAATCTGTAAATCCTTTTTGTTGTTTTTTACGAATAAAACAAAAATCAAGCATCCGATCAAAGAATAATTTATAAAAAATTGGTAGCTCTTTTTTGGGTGAATAAAATTTGCATTATTTTTTTTCGTCGTTTGTATCGTTCGTCCAAAAATTTCATTTTTGAAAAATTTTTATTGCGGCTTTTTTTACGAATTCAAACAAAAACTAAGCGTTTAAAAAAAACTGATTATTAACAGATTTGTATATCTTTTTTTAATGCACTTTTCATTTTTTTTTGTTCGATCAAAATTTGAATTTTCGATTTTTCAACAAAATTCAAATATTTGTTATAACAATCTTATAGAGTTTTCAAAGAGCAATGTTTTTCTCCTTAAGAATTTTTTCCATATCGTGCGTTGTTTGTTCTTTTAAATTTTATAAATGATAGAACTCTGGTCATTTGTTTTTTTTTTATAGAAAAAAGTCATTGGGAGAAATTGTATTTCTTTTAAACGACGGACAGCCGTACATAGAATTTTCAAATTATAAAAAAGGTCGTCTCAAAAAATTTTAAATGCTTCAAATATTTTAATTTTTATCCAAAATGGCTGACTAAAAACCTTGACCTTCATTCTAGGACAGTGAAAGAGTGTTTCAAAGGTCAATCCAATCTGTCAATTATTTCGAAAGTTATCTTACTAACAAACAAAAAATCTACAGACAAACTAACAGACAGACATATTCGCGAAAATCGTTTTTTCGGTTTGAGTGGGTCTTAAAACGTTGACATTTGCCAAAAAATGGGGGCGGGGGGGGGGGGGGGGCAAATTTTAGACCAATCGGAATCAAAAATTTAGTTTATAATTTTAAGAAAACTATTACCTTAAAATTGTTTTCTAATACCCGAAAGTTCTGTTAGTGGAGTAAGTAGTTTCTCAAGTTAGTAATAATTTTAAAATTGTTAAAAAGTGGCTAGAAAAGTTGTAGTAAGGAATTATTTATGAATTCGTAGAATATAAGAGTCGCAAATTTTCAGCTGACTGGTATAAATATATCATCTGATGAAGAATAATATCTAATTAAAGTAAGTAAACAATTATATCTACCAATAGAATTAAGAAGCAGCGCTGACGAGAGAAGCAAAGGACACAGAAAGCTCTTCATTTTCTCCAAGAATTAGAGAAAAAACTTATTTGCAAAGATTTTATATATATATATATATGAATAAATATAATAATAATAGTAATAATAACAAAGATAGTAATTTCATCATGCCACCTATTTCGCGGTCATGAGACGTGGACATGAGTGTGATTTACGGCGGTTCTACTGGGAGCAATTATAGCTTGTTGTGTTATCAGTTATTTACACCGTTAAAAGTATAATTTGTTTTTAAGAATTTTCGTTGATCTAGAAACACGCGGAAACAAATAATGTCATATTATTCATATGAAAAATATTCTGGCACCTAAAAATGGGTTTTTCATGAATTTATTTTTGGTAGTTTCCTTTGGGTGATTATTGACACAAAAAATTGTTCGTCGATACAAAAAAACTTTTTTAAACCCAAGAAAGTTATACACTGCTTTGTGCGGTCAAAGGAAAATTTATTTGAATCAGATAAATTTATTGTCTTTTTACTCAAGATTTAAATTAAGGATAGCTTGTTAGTATTTTGTTATATTAAACCAAAAATTTATTTTCGATAAAGAATAAACGCTTTGTCTTAATTATTAAATTATTTCGTTTAACAAATCCAGAAACTGATATCTTATTCTGAAGTTTGACGTTTCAGATGTTATATATTTTAAAGAGTTCACGAATTCGGTAAAGATTTAGATTCAAAAGATGACACGCTGACATCTGCGTGGTGATAAGGGGTTGTATTTTAACGTTAAGGGTTGTAGCCCAAAAAGCGGTGTCGATATTTTTGAGGAACCCAGAAATCAGAGACTGTATTTACACTGTAAAATTCTAAAAAAGAATATTTTCTGACAAAGTCATATTTATGTGGCGTCAAATGGTTGCTTTTCAACTGTGAGGGTTAGAGCCCCAAAATCGGTGTTGGTATTTTTGAGGAGCCCAAGAATCAGCGACTCTATTTACACGGTAAAATTCTATAAAATATATTTTTTTGACAAAGTCAAATCTGCGTGGTGGTAAGGGGTTGCTTTTCAACATTAACGGTTGAAGCCCTAAAATCGGTGTTGGTATTTTTGAGTCGCCCAAAAATCAGAGACTCTATTTACACTTTAAAATTCTGAAAAAGATTATTTTTTGACAAAGTCATATCTGCGTGGTGATAAGGAGTTGTGTTTTAACGTTAAGAGTTGTAGCCCAAAAAGCGGTGTCGATAATTTTGAGGAACCCAAAAATCAGAGACTCTATTTACACTGCAAAATTCTGAAAATGATTATTTTTTGACAAAGTCATATCTACGTGGCGTCAAGGGGTTGCTTTTCAACTGTAAGGGTTGGAGCCCGAAAATCGGTGTTGGTATGCTTGAGGGGCCCAAAAATCAGTGACTCTACTTACACGGTAAAATTCAGAAAACGATTTTTGTTGACAAAGTCAAATCTGCGTGGTGACAAGGGGCTGCTTTTAAACTTTAAGGGTTGAAGTCCCAAAATCGGTTTTGGTATGCTTGAGGGGCCCAAAAATCAGCGACTCCACTCACATGGTAAAGTTCAGAAAAAGATTTTTTTGCCAAAGTCAAATCTGCGTGGTGACAAGGGGTTGTTTTTAAAATTTAAGGGTTGAAGCGCCAAAATCGGTGTGGGTATGTTCGAGGGGCCCCAAAAATCAGCGACTCTACTTACACGGTAAAATTCAGAAAAAGATTTTTGTTGACAAAGGTAAATCTGCGTGGTGACAAGGGGTTGTTTTTAAACTTTAAGGGTTGAAGCCCCAAAATCAGCGTTGGTATTTTTAAGGAGCTCAAAAATTAGAGACTTTATTTATACTGTAAAATTCTGAAAGAGATTTTTTTTTTGACGAAGTCATATTTGCGTGATGACAAAGGGTTGCTTTTCAACTGTAAGGGTAAAAGCCCAAAAATCGGTGTTGATATTTTTGAGGTTGTTTATCACTCTTAAGGGGTTGAGAAAATAATCTGGAAGTTTTTATGGTAAATATTGTGACTATATTCAATTAAGAAATTTATTTGCTGTTTTACATCATGTTACTTCTGAACTGTTTCGCGAAATGTACTAGGGGTGGATTTTGGGAGTTGGGTAAACCTGAAAGTATCACCATGCCTAAACAATGTATGACCTATTCCAGACTTAAGGGCTTATTTAAGGCTCTTGAATGACCCCCGGCGCAATTTTTCAAAGACAAGCCCTCTAACAAAAAACCACCCTGAAAAATAAATATGCACAAATAAAAAATGTGAGTACATAAGAATCAAGGGCTCATTTTAAGTTCTTCAACGACATCAAAATCAATTTTCCAAAATCATCCCTTAACATTCGAAAACTGCCCTTTACACAAAAGTACCGAAAAAGTGAAGGAAAAAGTATTGCATCAGTTTGAAATATTTTCTAGTTGTCCGAAAACACCAAAAACTTTTTAAAAAATCACCCCTGAAACTCGAAAACCACCCCGTGAAGGAATTTGACATTAAACTGAGAATTAAATATATCATCAGTTTTTGCTCTTCTTGGACCGTTCACAAACAGTGCCAGAATTAAGGGCTCATTTGCGGCTCGTTTAATACCGTAACACCAAATTTTGGGATCTGCATTAAAAAAAAAATGCGTGGGACTGCCAGCTTCACGTAAGGCTAGCAGTACCATAGTAGAAATATTTGTCAAATCAACTTTTTTCTTTCACAAGAATTGAGGGCTCATTTAGGGCTCTTGAATGACCCCTGGCGAAATTTTTCAAAACCAATCGCTATCACAAAAAAACAACCCTGAACAACAAATATGCACTGACATATTTCTACCATGGTACAGCTAGCTTTACGTAAAGATGACAGAACCATCCATTTTTTTAAAATGCAGACCCCAAAATATGGCTCTTGTGTATTAAATGAACCTCAAATGAGCCCTTAATTCTGGCATAGGTTATACACTGTTTGTGCATGGTCCAAGAAAAGCAAAAACTGCTTATGTATTTAATTCTCAGTTTAATGTCAAATTCCTTCACGGGGTGGTTTTCGAGTTATAGGGTTGATTTTTTAAAAAGTTTTTGATGTTTTCGGACTACTAGAAAATATTTCAAACTAATGCAATACTTTTTCCTGCACTTTGTCGATACTTTTGGGTTAAGGGCAGTTTTCGAATGTTAAGGGATGATTTTGGAAAATTGATTTTGGGGTCGTTGGACAACCTAACATGGGCCCTTGATTCTGATGTACTCACATTTTGGATTTGTGCATATTTATTTTTCAGGGTAGTTTTTCTGTGATAGGGGTTGTTTTTGCAAAATTGCGCTGGGGGTTATTCAAGAGCCCTACATGAGCCCTCAATTCCTGCGAAAGAAAAAATCAATTTAACAAATATTTTTACCATGGTGCTGCTAGCTTTACGTAAAGCTGACAGTACCATGAATTTAAAAAAAATGCAGAGCCCAAAATTTTTCTTTTGGGTAATAAATGAGCCTTAAGTGAGCCCTCAATTATGTCATAGATTATACATTGCTTGGGCATGGTGGTACTTCTAGGTTTATCCACCTGATTTTGGAGGTTGTTTAATGTTCGTAAGGCGTTAAGAACATAGTCTGGAATTTTCTGAATGTAAATATCGTGACTATTTTTAATTAAAAAATGTCTTGGCTGTTTTACGTGAAGTTAATTCTGAACTGTTTTTCGAAATGTAGTAGGGTACAGTGTAAAGAGAGACTTTGATTTTTGGGATCCTCGAAAATACCAAAACCGATCGTTTGGCTCAACCTTTAACGTTAAATAACAACCCCATGAAAATAAGAAGATATGACTTTTTCAAAAAATAATGTTTTTTTTTTTAGAGTTCTGCAGTGTAAATAGAGTCGCAGATTTTTGGGATCCTCAAAAATATCGTCAACAATTTTTGGGCTCCAACCCTTACAGTTGAAAAGCAGCCCTTTGGCACCACGTAGATATGACTTTGTCAGAAAATAATCTTTCTCAGAATTTTACAGTGTAAATAGAGTCTCTGATTGTTAGGCTCCTCAAAAATACCAACACCAATAAGTTTCTGAACTTTGGGGTTCGATTTGATTTTTTAGATGTGGGGCTAGTTTTTGCAACAAAAAAATTCAAGCATTCGAAAGCCCAAGAAAAGCCCAACACTACTTTCTAGTTTGTATTTTCCAGGTATGTATTCTTACTATGAGGTTGGTTTTTTGTACATAGGAGTCGTTTCGAAAAAATTGTTTGGTGCATTCGAGAGTCCAAAATAAGCCCAAAATTCTGATGCACGTTGTTTTTTGCAGATTTTATTTTTTGCAAGGGGGTGGTTTCTTTTCCCATGAAGGGTGGTTTTTTGAATTTTTTTTTCATGCATTCAAGAACCCAAAATAAGCCTCAAATTCTGATGTACTTGGTTTTTTCCGAATTTGTATTTGTACGTAGGTGGTAGTTTTATTTTCAGTAGGGGTAGTTTTTGGATATTGGTTGTTGGCGCGTTCAAGAGCCCAAAAAAGCCTAAAATTCTGTGGTGTTTGATTTTCAATTGTTTTAAATTCTTATATAGTGGATGTGCTGGCTTGAGTCAAGTCAGCACCTCCACTCCTAATTTCAGTTATCAAAAAAAGTAGTGGAGCCCGAATATCGGCAATGCAGCCAAAAAAAAACCCAAAATTCTGATACAAAGAAATATGGGAATTTCCATTGTGGAGGTGCTAGCTTGATGGACCTTATTATAGAGGGAGCCGCCTGACTAAACTCTCAACTACTAAGCCAGACATGCAACGTCTGACCACATCGATTCGTACCACTGAGTACATAGGGCATCACACGGGCTAGGCAGTGATCAAATCCATTCTGGTCAGACAGCGGTCTATCTCCAGCGTCCGCGTGCAATATACTTTAGTGGTCATGCGACATTGGAAAACTAAGTTTATCACTTGGCATAGCTGAGGTTCTGTCCACCCCATGTGAGCTATTCGTCAGAAGAACTGGACGCCTACGAGGTTGTTTCTCAAACTGGAGTATTTTATAAAAAGAAAACGATTTTAGGAAGAGATAAAATAAAGCAGAAAACGACGAAGCATCTTTTGGGAAAGTATCCGACCTTATCCTCTAACGTTGTAACTAGTTGTGCTATTGTCAAAAATGGATATTTAACATTCAGGGGGCACCTCTATGAGGACCCCCACTAAGTGAAACGAACCTGCTCATCTTTAGTCGACTACTGTACACAGTTGCGAAAACTTCTAGCCATGTACGAGTCGCATTTCAGGATGACGGAATGCACCGCGCAAAGATTTGGCATTATATTTTGCCATAAACTCGGCCATTCACGTTCGAAAACCATCTTCATGTTTCGGAAAGTGCAGGGTGACGAAAGTGATTCTCAAATTCAAGAGTGCTTTAGGCGATTCGAGAACGGTCATACTTCAGTGGAAAGTATTTTTCCAACTGGGAGGCTCGCAACGGCCCGTTTCATAAATATTGAGCCTGATTTATGAAAAAGTGGCGAATGGGTCCTTCACCACGACATCGCACCTGCCCATTCAACGCAGCTTATTTAGCAATTTCTGGTGAAGCCCACCCTACCACAACTTCGGCAGCCCTCATACAGTCCTGACCTGGCTCTCTCTGATTTCCCGGCTGTTTCCCAAATTGAAGTATCCTCTAAAAGGAAAACGATTTGAAGGCGTAGAGGGAATAAAAAAATAATAAAAAAACAATTAAAAGACCAGAATTAACTCTTATTCCTAGTGCACCATAACATTGCTGCTAGATTGGAAGATTTTTCTTCAAATTTGAGGAAAAACTGACTAGCCTGCGGATTTTTGAAGAATTTGAAAAAATTTCATGAAAATCTGAAGATTTATTTTTGAAGATGGGTTTAACATTTTTTTGTAGTTTTTTACGTAAGTTTCATTGAAATGGAGTGTGACCAATCACGCATTCTGAATTACAGTTTTTTTTTTGGTATTTATAACACTTTCGGGTCATTTTGCAGAATTCCTAGAGCATTTTAGGTATTTAGACAAATCTAAAACTCGAGCTTACAATTCTTCTAAATCTCCACAACATGTTTACGTCCAAGAAAAGCGAGACTTATTACGTGTAATGTATAATTGGTTATAAATTATTTATTTATAATAAAAACATGCTTTGTAAAAAATTAATTCTGGGACTTATTCTTACAGTTTTAACATATTTGGATTTAATTCAAGTCTATTTCAAGGATAACAGATTTTCAATGTTTTGATTTTCCCGCGGTAACCTAACCTCCATGTGAATTGAACATATGTACGTTTACGCACGACCGACCTGATATTCTTCCTTTTCCCCTAGAGCTCGAGGCAAGCCATATTCGCCTAAAATCCCTAAAATTAATTAATTATTTATTGCTTATCACCATATTTTGATTTTAAATATTTAATTTTACATTGGATACTGTTAAGAAAGCCTAAAACTATGTTTCCGAAATTTGAAGAAAAATCTGGGAAAACTAAAAACGTTTTTTTTTGACCTAGCAGCATTGCACCAGAAGGTCGAATACCTGCAAATTAATCGATGGAGTAAATTTCGTAAACCTTGGAACTGTTTCAATTATAATAAAGGCTACACGTCTTCTCAAACTAGTTTTTTAAACGAGGATCATGCAGTTAGTAAAATCCAAGTTTTTTTAAAGCCCTCAGAGTATATTAGACTTGTAGTGATTTCTGTGAAAAATATAAGCTTTCAAATAAGCATTGTGTCTTATGGAACCAGCCTAGAAGAATCATATAAATTGGAGATTTATATTCTGAAATCCAAGACCTTAAATCGGAAAACTTAAATGAAAGTGCGGAAGGGTCTTTCTTAAAGTCCTAAAAGTTCAGACACTGAAAACCAATCACTAATTAATATATAATAATTAATTATGACGTGATGTAATTCAACATTTTATGTTATACTAATCCGAAACTATTAATCATAACCCTTACATTTATGTAACTATATATACTATTTACACACCGTCTTTTAAAAATTTCTGCACATGCAAATCTATATATTTCAAAATGTTACGTATTAAAACGGGTCCATATAATCTCACATGCGGCAAGTCTCTCTGCGGCAAGTCACACCTGCGGCATGTCACATCTGCGGCATGTCACATCTGCGGCATGTCACATCTGAGGCATGTCACATCTGCGGCTTGTCACATCTGCGGCATGTCA